>JANKOD010000192.1:8978056-8993101 GCA_026284645.1 Erythroxylum acuminatum
ATCAACTTGACAATTCATAGATGCAATGGCAATTCACATATGCAATGCACAAACAAATGGCTCGAGAGTTCCATAAATGAAACGGATAAATTGAAGTTTATTGTAAACGAAACGAGTCCGATTTTCTCAGGATCTTGTGGCCTCAAGCGGGCAGCCGGGAGAAGGCTAGGGGTCAACGTGCACGTGACTAACGAAACAGGTTCTCTCTTGCCCAATCACAACAAATCTATGCTCAAAATCATTTATCGAATGATCTTTTCCGAATATACAAAATGCCATGAAATCTTTCAAGGCATAACATACAATGTATTTTGAAATTCATCAAAAGTTCATGTATCGAATCAAGAATGATTTTTCAAGTCATTCATAGCAATAAATGCAACACTTAGGATGCAATTGAAATCAGAAAACTTCTTTGTTTAAAGTAAGCAGTAGTGGCTTATAAAGTCTATTATAAACAGGTACCCACCTTATTTCCATGCTTATACTTGTTCATGAAGCATTCCCTCATGTTCCTCTTGCTTTTCTTAAACTCCTTCATCAAAATCACAAAACCCTAATCAATAGGAATTCGAAATTGAACAACTCATAACACATACTCATCAAATTGATCTTAGAAAACTTAAACCCATAGGTTTCTTAAGCTATCAAAACCGAAAACCTTTCAAAAATCCAACCAACCAAAAACACTCTTACCTTAATCCTTCACCAATCAATGAATTTCTTGGCTTGGATGGAAGCTCTCATCATCTTCCACGTTTTTCCTTCATGAAGAAACATCAAAATCCTTCTTGGAAACTTAGAAAATCAAAACCCTAGCTCACTTCTTTCTTTTCTCTCCATTTCCACCGAACACTCACTCTTCTCTCTTCTTTCTTTTCTTTTCTTCTTTTCTTCCTAATTGTCGTGCATCACTTCTATTTATACTAAAGCCCACTTTTCTTATTTGCCAACTTGCCATTAATGAGTGCATAATGTCCAATTTGCCCTTACATGTAAGCCTTGAAACTTAAAAGCTTAAGTGATCTTCCAATAATGCCATTCCTTTTTGCCTAAAAAAACTGACATCTTAGCTCTTTATTTTGATCAGGTAAATGAAACAATTTGATAACACTTCCTTCTATAGAAATGTTCCTCATTGTCTTACGATCCTAACGACACTAAAATTGCTCAATTCAGTTCAGAAATGAAGAAGTTATAGTCAAAACACTTTCAGACCATTTCAAAACCGAGACTGAACACTACACTTAACTTCAATTCAGAAATTGAAAGTCTTATAGGCTAAATTGTCATTCGGCTCGTTGAGAACATTTGTAGCACCATGTCTCTAGTTTAATTAGCAACAAGAATCAGATCGATCGGAGCTCTATAGCTCAAGATATCACCAAAATACTGAACCATGTTCAGGAAAATATCCAGCTCATACTCTTTTAATTGATCATCCATTCAATTCAGAAATTGAAAGTCTTAGAGGCTAAATTGTTGTTCGGCTTGTTCAGATGACTTGTAGATCTATGTCTCTAGTTTAATTTGAAACAAAAATCAGATCGATCGGAGCTCTATAGCTCAAGATATCACCAAAATACTGAACTATGTTTAGGAAAATATCCAGCTCATACTCTTTAATCGATCATCCCACTTTGAGTCGGTCGATCTTTCTCAGTTAAAACTCAAAAATCATAAACTTGTATAGAAAGATAGAGGAATGTCTTAGGAATCCAACTCTTCGAAAATCAGATCGATCGGATGTCGGAAGAAAAAGTTATGGCCAAATGAATGGAGGGAGGGAGGTCTATCAAAAATCGGTCGAGCGGCAGGCGCACGCACGCGGGCGGGCAGGCGCTTGGCCCTGCCGATCGGCCCTCGCCTGACCGACCTACAAACTTCTAACGCTCATAACTTTTGACTCCAAACTTCAAATTTTACAAACTTGGTATCGATGGAAAGATAAAAGACAGCTCTACCATTTTCATGAGAACTCAAAAACTAGTTCGGTCTCTAAAGGGGTCAAAAATTCACTCAAAGATGACCGATTGACAAACTCCTCATAAACAGTACCAAAACTTGTAAACATCATAACTTTTGATCCGAACTCCAAATTTGACAAATTTAGTATCAATAGAAAGCTCAAAGGAAGCTCTACGACAGAAAAATCAATTTGACCTTTAAGAGAGTCAAAAACTACTTCAAAGTTTCTGTCCACTAATGATTATACCAAAACAGCAACATAACTTTCATAAATTATAACTTCCTATTCCATTGTCCAAAAATTTCTTGCTTTACATCAATGAAAAGATAAAAATATAATCTACCATTCTCATGAAGACCCTATGAACAAATTCTACCTCAATGGGGGTCAAAAACTCAATCAAAACTTCTGTCCTAAAAAATCAATTCTAAATAACATCAATTTTTCAATCGATCATAACTTCTTGGCCCGCTATCGAAAAATTGCATACTTTATGGCGTCAGAAAGCTGGAAACATATGCTACAACTTTCATTAAGATCATTTTATCAAATTCTGCCTAAATCAAGCCAGAAAAATTCCCAAAGTTTCAGATCAAAGTTGCCACTTTCTGCTACTATTCATCCTCAAAATTTCAGATTTTCAATTCTCTAAAATTTAACACTTTCACTAATCATTTCTTGCTTTTCAACTTCCATTCAAATCAAATTAATCACTATAATTATCATGGTAACCTTACACACACAAATTTATTCAAAATTTCTGAGTGAACATAAACCAAAATCCACTTCTTTTCACATAAATTACATTTAACTCAAAAACACCCACAACACATACATACTTAAAAACACCCATTTAATTTCATTTAATAAATCAAATCTCCAAGAAAAGTTCGGGGTCCAACATGATGCGTGAATTCTTCTGAATTAGTTAATTCCTACAACAAATTGGTACCAGAGCACTCAAATCTGGGAGATAGCCATGTTTGAAGGTACAAGAAATGCATAACTATGTAAGATGGAGGATAATTTGAAAGGATTAATGGAGAGAATGTTTTCATAAATGAATAACAGAACGGAAAAGGTAGAAAAAGAAATGACAGAGTTAAGAAACATGATGATACAAACGCTACAGAAAATAGGAGGAGATGTCGGATTAGTAGACCTGACATCTCAGAGTAGCTCGGAGAGGTTGATGGAAGAAGAAAGTGTTATGCCGGTGAGAATGAATCGAATCAAGTTTCCATTGTTTGACAGTAAGAATGTCAAATCATGGCTCTACTGTTGCGAACAATACTTTTCTCTAGATCAATCACCAGAAGGAATGAAGGTGAATTTCGCTATCTTATATATAGACGAGTGGGCGCAAGAATGGTGTAGATTATATGTCAGAAATCGTAACAAGATGGAAATAATCGACTGGAATGAATTGACCAAAGCACTTAAACAACAATTTGATGTAGAAATCTTCGATGACCCCATAGGAGATTTTAAGCATTTAAAGTAGGAGGGAACATTCTTGGAGTATTGTGAATTGTTTGCTCACCATTCTAATTGGCTGTTGTTACCAGAAGAGTATTTAGTAAAGTTCTTCATTAAGGGACTTCAGCCATAAATAGGGGTGACAGTAAAATTACATGAACCTAACTCCTTGCACCAGGCATATACGTTGGCTCGGAAGTAAGAAGCCATACTAATATCTGCGGTTCATTCTCTTTTTAATTGGAACTGCAACAGATGTGTTTAAAGGGTGAACAATGGAGTGTAGTCGACAAAATCAACGCCATCTTGTCGGAATATGTAGCGATATTTCAGGAACCCATGCAACTGCCACCAGGCCATAAACACAATCATCAGATTATTCTAAAGGAAGGTATGGAAACCATTAATGTACGTCCTTACTGGTATTCAAAGGTACAGAAAGATGTGATAGAACAAACGGTGAGGGACCTCATGAAATAGGGGTTCATTTGATACAGCTACAGACCTTACGCATCACCGGTTGTGTTGGTGAAGAAGAAGGATGATACATGGAGAATGTGTGTGGACTACTAAGAGCTCAACAAAAACACGGTAAAGGATAAAGTTCTGATACCGTTAATTGAAGAATTATTGGACAAGTTGCATGGAGCGAGCTTATTCACCAAGCTGGACCTGTATTATGGGTATCACCAGATCTGGATGTAGCTAGAGGATATCTCAAAAATAGTGTTCCGAATGCACGAGGGCCACTACGAATTCATAGTCATGCCATTCGGCTTGACAAACACTCCCTCAACATTTCAAAGATTGATGAATGAAGTATTCAAGCCATTTCTGTGTCAATTCATATTAGTTTTTTTATGATATATTAATTTACAGTCCATCGCTGCAATCACATGTTGAACATATTTCGGTAGCCATGCGGACGCTGAAAGATAATCAGCTGTTTTTGAAAGGAAACAAATGCATTTTCAGAGCGCGTCAAATTGAGTATTTGGGGTATACGATCTCAAAGGGAGGAGTTGCAACAAACATTCGGAAGGTAAAGACGATAGAGGAGTAGCTAGAACCGAAGGGGATTATAGAACTAAGAGGGTTCCTAGGCATTACGGGATATTACTGACGTTTCATCAAGGGATACGGATTAATAGCCAAGCCACTGACGGAATTGTTAAAGAAGGAACAAATAGCTAACTGGAACTGGTGACAAGAAGAGAGAAATGCCTTTGAGACATTGAAAAGAGCAGTCACTTCAGCTCTAGTGTTAGCCTTACCGGATTTCTCTAAACCTTTTGTGGGGGAAGTAGATGCAAGTGGACAAAGGATTGGTGCGGTATTGCAACAGGAAGGGCACCTAATTGCTTTTCTCAATAAATCATTGGCTAAACGACACCACATATTATCAACATACGAGAAGGAATTCTTAACGATCATCAAAGCCATCCGATATTGGCACCATTATTTGAGTTACAAACAATTCATTGTTAATATAGACCATCGTAGCCTCATGTATTTGTTGAAGCAATGATTAGTAACTCCATTTCAACAGTCGTGGCTTCTGAAACTTTTGGGCTACGATTTCGAAGTGCATTACCAGAGCGGGAAGGAGAATGTCACCATAAATGCCTTTTCCTGAATAACCAGTACAAAAATGTTAATGTTCACAGGAAGACAAGTTCATGGAGAATTACTAGATGCAATCAAGAAGAGTTGGGAAGAGGATCAAGCAATTAGAGAAATTATGAAACAATTGGAAGCGGGGCAAATGAAAACAGGGGTATATGAGTGGAAGGAGGGTCTATTGAGATGGAAGGGATGATTGGTAGTAGGAGCTAACCCAACATTATGACAACAGATTTTGGCCATCAGCCATGACGATATTATAGGAGGACATACAGGTGCACTGGCTACAACAGAGAAATTACAAAATATGTTTTTCTAGAAAGGGATGGCTAGAGAGAAACTACGTGCAAGCATGCATGGTTTGTCAAAGAAGCAAATATGATAATTTAACTTATCCGGGGTTATTGCAGCCTATCAAAATACCAGAGGGTAGTTAGAGAGAAATTAGTTTTGATTTCATTGAGGGTCTTCCTCGGTCGAAAGGGAAGATGGTCATTTTGGTGGTGGTAGATAGATTCACAAAATATTCTCACTTCATCCAAGTTAAACACCCATACACTGCAGGAGATATCGCAGAATTATTTATCAACAATGTATTTAAACCACACGAAATGCCATAATCTATCATTAGTGATCGAGACCCTATTTTTTTAGCAAAATTTGGCAAGAGATACTTCGACTGCAACGTGTTCATTTGAAGTATTCCATTGCCTATTATCTGCAGACGAATGGACTTACAGATGCAATGAACAAAATCTTGGAGACTTATCTTCGATGTTTCTGTGGGGAAGAGCCTCAACGATGGAGTGAATGGCTGGCATTGGCCGAATGGTGGTATAATACGATGTACGACCTTCCATCAATTTGACACCATTTGAAGTTCTCTACAGATACCCACCACCGGTTTATACACCCTATGTAGTAGGAGATTCAAAAGTAGTAGAAGTAGATTGGGTTTTGTTAAATAGGGAAGGTATGACTAAGGTGACGCAGTTTCATTTACAGAGGGCTCAAAACAGGATGAAACAATATGCAGATTCAAGGTGATCAGAAAGGGAGTTCCTTTATTAAGATCCATACAGGGTAACATAGTGCATTGGTAAAGTGGCGTACAAACTTAAGCTGCCTATGGAATTACTGATTCATCTGGTGTTTCACGTATCATAGTTGAAGAAGGCCACCGTGAAGCATGACAACACGTCTTTGGTGTTACCTAAATTTATCGGCCCCATCGAACGAACACCAGTAGTGGTATTAGAAAGGCATGTGACTAAGAGAAACAATCGACTAGTAACTCCGTATCTCATCCAATGGTCAGATGGAGATGACACCCAACGCGACGTGGGGATACCTGTTTGACTTTCAAAGCCGCTTCCCAGAAGTGAATTTGATGGACAAAGATGTTAAGGGGAAGGGAATTATTACAGATGCAAATGAAGAAGAAGATGGTGACAGAGGAGACTTCACTAGCTGTTTACAAATAGCTGCATTTTAAATAATGTCCACCATTGTTAACATACGGCCTGAACTACGATACCATATACCAGTTGTATTTAAGCTGCGTTGTAACAGATATATGGACAGGTGATAACTGTATGAGATTTTATTCTTCTTCTCTCTCTCTCACGTGATTCTGTGTATCTCTTCTTCCTTTCCGAATTCTTCTCGAATCAATTCTATACTCTACATTTGATGCGTGAATTCTTCTGAATTAGTTAATTCTTACAATAAGAAAGAGTCTTATCACTTCGTATCGAAGAGGTTCGCTAGTGTGAAACGTGAAATATGAACAATAGAAATTGAAGATTTGGTTTTATCTGCAAGTTTCGCTCCCTGATCTGTGATCCTCTTTCTAAATTCTCTCTGGATCTCAACCTAATCGGGTAAATTAGGTGGAGTGGCTTCGTTTGTTTGGGATTCCTTTACCCCATTTACTTGGCAATATGGGTCCTTATAGTGTTTTAACCCTTAAACATTTTCATGTGTCTTGGGTTACTTTCGTTTTGTAAACACAGTCGTTTAAGTGTTGGAGAGTGTCTGATGGTAACTAAGTTCTCCTAACTTATTATTATTAATCAATTTAAATTTTCAAAAAAAAGGGCTCTGACATGCTCATGTCTGAGACAGTGCCTAATAGTTAACTTTGTCTTCGAGGGACATGGACTCTAATATGCTATTGTATGCCTTCACACCTTGATTTAAAAAATGGCCTAGCACGCAATTATATGATGGGCCATATTATATTTTTCCCTCAACTTCTTCTATCTAATAAGGGATATGGGCCAAAATATATCTATGTTTGAGATCATATTTAGCCAAAGATGAATATCAAATAAAACCAATAGGTAATCAAATTAAGGTAATTTAGATTAAAAAAGAAATATCAAAATGCTAAATATTTTCTTAAAACATATGTATGCTAAATGTAAAATTTCTGCCATACTTAGTATTTTGCTTCTCCTTAAAAAAACAATCATACTTGCTATTAACATAGATAAGTTTCAATTCCAATAAGAGTTGACAATATAATAAAAATAAGATAATCATTACTTACTTAGTTATATTGGTCATCAAACTACCCAAATTTCTTGATATGTATATAAATTTACAATTTAACCTTAAACTGACTTCATAATAACTTAAAATTCAATAGAAGTTAAATAAATGTACCTTATATATAAAAAGAACATAATATGATTACAAAGTATAAATTGAAAAAATAACTATAATTTTTTTAAACTTTTTATATAACATAAAGAGTATGCTTGAAATATGATCCCAACCTTTTGACACAAGGATAAATATTTGTCACGAATATCTCTAGTTACTCAGCTAGGTCTTATTTTCAAATGACTACTAGCACTATTCAAAATATTGACCAAATAACTTAGGTTGGATTAGGTAAAATTGAATTTATTTAATGCTTAAACTTTATTTATTTATATTTTGCTTGTTTTTATCATATATTAATTCGCAATCAATAAATATTGATAAGTTATTTATTATCTATACTCTAACCCATGTTACGAAAAAATTATATGCAAGGAATACCATTTAATTAAAAAATCATTCTTGAGATTTTTTGATCAAATTAAATCAAACAAATTATTATCAAGCATACTAATGAACCTAACATAGTTGAATTGTAAAGAAATGTATTCTTCTAATGAATCAACATAATTACCTTAATTTTATGGTTTATTATCCTAAAATCATAACTTATTGAGCTAAATGCAATTGCATTGTGATGGGAATCAAACATTTACTAAAGCTACACAAACTTCAAAGCAGGTAAATCATAAAAAGGTGCTTAGAGAAAGTACTAGTAGTTTAACAAGATTGTAGAAAGAAGTTATAAATCCATTGAAGTATATTGGAGGACCATTAACAAGGAAGATAGCAAATAGGGACAAAGAAGCTCTTGATGACTTAATGGTGGATCTTTATGTAAGGAGTCAAGTTTTTTTTTATTTTATGAGACTGAAGTCATGCCTATAATGTTGACTTAAGTGAAGGAAAAAAAACTCTAGGAAAGGGATATATAATATAAACAATGCTAGACTTGAAAGTAAATGATTTTTAGTTTTTCAATGAAATTGTATATTGGGGGAATAAAAGCAAACCAACACCATAGTTAAACTTGTAAATAGAATTAGAATCATCTTTGTTATGTGTAATAAAAGTTGCAGAATAAAATTGACACTGATGTGCTTCTTGGATAGGCATTAGACATATATTTTATTTGTTTAAGATTTTATTATTTTAAGATATTATTTCCTTTTAAGATTCAATATTAAGTGTTTTGCATTTATAAGAGGCTTTCATATTATGATAAAAGACAGTATGTTTTGTTTAATCAAATTACCTTGGAGAGGGTTTTCTTCATCCTTATTCTTAGAGAATTTCTTGTTTTATGTTCTCTAATGACTAATGAGCTTATTTAGCTTGCTAATAGTGATCAACTCTAAGATTTTATTACTCTCAATCTTTCTTTTTTATGTGTGGATGATCCATATCCTTATTTTATGTTTTTTGTGTTTATTTTCTTGGATCAAACTTATCACATTAAAACATTCATTGGTCCTATCATATTAATATCGAATTTCACTAGTCCTAGTGGTGAGGATCATATCAAAATTCAGTTTCAAAACCAGCATCTATATTCAAGTATGTTCTTGAAAATCTTATTGTTACATTTCAATATTCTCGTGTCTTCTTACAGTATACACATTATTTTTTAGTAAATCAGTGAATTAAATAAAAATAACAAAGAGTTATGTACAAATCTAGAGATTGCCCAAGATGCAGATCTCTTTCCAATACCAAAAGGACTAGCCTTACCTAAGAACATGAGGAACTCTACAAAATTGTTCCTTATGAACTCCACTAACCACAACAATCAACCTATACAAATCTACCATCCAAGATGATCTTGTAGACAAGGTTCATCTTGGTAGCAACACAAACAATATACACAATTTTCATTTACACTTTAGTCATTCTTAAGATTTATTAAGAACAAATTGTTCTTAAGTGTCTTATTCCTTATTTTTTTTATTTTTTAAGTTAATAAAAAAGAGAAAAAAGGTTCAACAAAATTTTATGAAAAACATCCCTAAAAAGTCTCATCTAGCCTCGATTATGTTATCCATTGTAAGAAAGGATTATTTTCTAGCTTTTCTTTCTTTTTTCCATTTATTTAATTATCATTCGATTTTATAAAGCTCCATTTATGTTCTTAAGTTTTCTTTTTTTTGGCATCTAGCTATATTTTTTGATTTGCCATACAATTTTCTTCTTTGGGGGTTATTTGTAACATGATAAGATTAACTTTCTTAATTTAGATTGTATAGTTTACGAAGAGCCTTTATTCAAGAGTTTAGGTTATAAATAGAGTGAATTTTGACCAAAAAATATATAAATGAGTGTTTTTTCTACTAATATTTTCTTATGGGTGCATTATAATTTAAACCCAAAATAGAAACTTGTCCAAAGACAAGGAAGTAAGTTAGGAGGAAAAAATGGGGATAAATCAGAAGCCCATCATGAACACCATATAAGGCTTATATGAGCAACTCTTTTGACAATTTAGTGAAGTTAGGGATAGGTTAGAGACATCTAGACATCTAAAGCTGTCATAACTGGCCAACAACATAACTTGCCTATAAGTCTAGGATGGATGATTTTGAGGCATATAAAGAGGTTAAGGGTGCTGCCAACTTCCTAGGAAAGTTAAACATAAGGGATGGTAGAGGAGAAAGAGGTAGAAGAGGAGATGGAATGGGAGACAAGGAAAGACTAGATTTGGGATAGGTTATCAAAGATAGTGTAAATAAAGTTCAGATAATAATATGAGTAGTATTAATATAACAATACCACCTTTTATGAGAAAGACTCAAATGCCTACTTGGAGCTGTAGAAGTGTATGGATCTAGTTTTTGACTGCTATAACTTTTTGAAAGAGAAAAATGTTAAATTGGTAGCTACAAAGTTTTATGATTATGTCATGGATTGGTGGAATCAACAAATATTCACTAGGAGAAAGAAGCAAGAAATAGCTACCATGACTTAGGAGTAGAAGAAAATATCAATGAGCAAGCATTTTTATGCTAAGTTCCTACTATAGAGATCTCTGCTAAAGGTGTAGATGTTAACTCATGCTCTAAGAGACTAGAGGAGGATCTTAAGAAGATAAAGGCTACCATAGTTAGGGAGAATATGGTAAAAGACTAGTAATAGGCAACAATAGCTCGCTTTATTTATGAACTAAACCTAAAAATTGTCAATGTTATTGAGCTCCACCATTGCTTGGAGTTAGAGGATGCAATCCACATGACTATAAAGGTAGAAAAATAACTACAAAAGAGACCCATTAACCATTTTGATGTTTATATTTTATACTCTTCATTATGTAGCAAGTCATAAACTAAAAGGAAGGTAAAGCTCTAAAGCCAAAATATGAAGTTACTAACCAAAAGTGAACGTTCCAAGTGGAGAGAAAGCTGAGATTGATTTCATTTTAACAAATAGGAATTAAGATGTCAAGTGCTTCAATTATTTATGAGGAGGGCATATTACAGCTTCCACCTAGACATAAAAGTGAGAGTCCAATTGTTTCAAGATAATTTGAATGTTGTAATCTAAGGAAAACTCGAATTTTTGGTGCAAATCAGACTATTTGATTCACTCTTCAATTACTTATGAGGAGGGCATATAGCTTCATAATTTCTCAATAAGAGAATGGTATAGATGAGAGAAGATGAAGAGTATATGTCTGAAAGTGAAAAGGAAAAGGATGAGGGTGAGGATTTACCTAGATTAGAGGACGTTACTAATAATGAGTGTATTGTGAAGCCTAAAAAGGGAAGGTTGATGGTCATTACGAGGTCATTAATTATATATATGGGAGAGGTTAATATGAATGAATAGTGGGACAATCTCTTTCATACTAGGCGTTCCAACAAAGATTAAGTCTATAGTATGATCATAGATGGAGGGAATTGTGCTAATGTAACTAGTATCGAATTAGTAGAGAAATTGGAATTACCATCCGTAAAACCCTAGAAACCTTACAATTTATAATATTGAAATGATAGTGGAAAGGTCAGGGTAACAAAGCAAATGTTGATTTCTTTCTTAATTGGGATGTACAAAGATGAGGTGCTATATAAGGTGGTGTTTATACAAGCTCGTCATATTATTGGAAATTTAATTGGAACACTATACAAGAATAGATATTCCTTTATCATGAATTATAAATTGATCTCCATTACTCTATTACCACCAACGCAAGTTAACTAAAGATTAACTTAAGATTTGTAAAAGTAAGCATGAGAGATTAAGGGAAATAAACAAAAGAAAACACTTAAGGCTAATTCAAACACCATGGACAAGTCAAAAATGAGAGATAAATATGAGAGAGAAGGAGTGAGTTTGATAACAAAGGCGGGGGATGTAAGAGATCCATTTTTAGCCAAGTTTCAGATACTTCTTGATTTTTTAGATGAACATGTTTATTTATAGACAAATCCTTTTGAGAAGAGGAGAAATGATAGAATTCAAGCATCTACTCAAACTAAATAAGCTTCAAAGTATGAAAGCAATGAATAAGGGCTTGGATATTTTGCTAATATTTTAAGTGGAGCATCGAAAGAAGTTAAAGATACATTGAAGGACGCTCGAGGACCATTAAAAAACACTATAGTAAAGAAGATGAAAGAAACTCTTAATGCCTTGATGGCGGATCTTTATGGAAGGAGTAAATCTTTGCTACTGCAAGAGACTGAAGTCAAGGCTATAATGTTGATTCAGGTAAAGAAACAAACTCTCAAAAAGGGTTATAAATCGTAACTGGTGTTGTATTTAGAAGAAAATTGGTGTCAATCTTTTGTTGGGTTTACGGACTAGTGGAATATAAGTTAGTTAGTTAAACTTATAAAAAATGTTGAACTTGTCCTTGTTATATGTATTGAAAGTTCTATAACAAAATTGATGCCAACGTGTTTCTTAGACAGGTGACAAATATGTGATTCATTGGTTTAAGATTTTGTTATTTTAAGATGATATTTCCTTTTAGGATTCTGATTATAAGATTTTACAAATCTAAGAGGCTTCCTTATTATATTTTCTATTATTGTTAAATCAAATTACCTTGGAAAGGGTTTCCTTAATCTTTGTTATTAGAGAAACTCTTATTTAAGGCTCTCTAATAACTAACAATCTTATTTACCTCACTAGTGGTGATCAAATGTAAAATCATATCACTCTCTCTATCCTTTTTTCTAATGTGGTAATTTATATTCTTCTTTTGTATTTTTTTTACTTATTTTTCTTAGATCAAACTTGCCATGGTAGAATGATCTTTGATCTTATCATATTATTAATGAATCTTATAGTCCTATTATTAAGATTTATATCACATTAATTCACTTAGAGGGGTATTTCGTAATTAAATATTGCTCATGGTAATCCTCTTCCTTTATACATTATCCTTAATTGACATATATAAAGCATATAAAAGAAATAAACTAATATGTAAATTATGGAAAATGGTCAAAAGAATAATGACAATGAAATTTCCTTAAGCCAAGTTACTGATTTTTTTTTGGAGTTTATAAGAATCACCGAAATTGAGTACCTTTTATAGAAAACATCAAACAAAAAAAGAAAATTACATATAATATAAATGAAATAATAAACAAAATAATAGAGTTACGTCAAACACTTCTATGAAGTCTTTTAGTTAGAAATGTTCTTCAAATTTGAATTCAAGGTAGGAAACTAGACTTATGGACCATTTTCATATAACGTTTATTGGTGTAGTATAAAGTTCTTATTCCTTTGATATGTAAGATTTTTCTTAATTATGCCATCTTATACTTCTTACGCTTTTTATAGCATTCATATTTCCTTTTTTCCCTCCTTTTCATAATGTAATAATCTATTGCATCTTACTGGACCATTTCTTAAAAATTAGAGATTTTAATGTTTGTTGTATCAATACAATATTATAAATCATCATAAGAGAAGAGACCATTTTACCACATATAAGATATCAAAGATAACTCCTTCTCTTTCAAACCTAATCATCAATTTCCTTTCTTGAATATTTATAATTTCTCTAGTTATTTTTAGGAAAGGTCTACCTAGAATCAATGGTATCTAAGTGTCATCTTTTATATCAGGGATAACAAAGTCAATTGGGAAAATGAATCCATTAACCTTAACCAAACTATCTTTAATATTTTTTCTAAGAATTTTAATTAATATGTTAACTAACTAAACACTCATTCTGGTTGGTTTAGGTTCTTCTAATCCTATTTTTTTTAAAGTATAAATTAAGTTTGAAGCTTATACTCACCTTAAAATTATCTAATTCTTTATATATAAACAATCTACTAATGGTATAAGGGATACTAAAACTCCCCAAATCTTTTAATTTTTATGGCAACTTGTTATGGAGGATAGTGGAGCATTCCCCATTCAGCATGACTATAAAAATTTCTTCCAACTTCTGCTTGTTCCTTGTAACTTCTTTTAGAAACTTGAAGTACTTGGACATATGTGAGAAAGCTTCAATAAATAGAATGTTAATATGAAACTTCTTAAACAACTCATTCTTTAGTCTCACTAAGTAGGTAATTCTAAATTGTTTCTTTTGGATTTCCCTCTTCTCCCTTCCATCCTTCTCTTCTTCTTCTTCCTCCTCAATAACTTGCTTTCATTCTTCTCTCTCCATTTTATTATCTGTCAGCTCCTTCCTGCTCCTTAAGATAATTTTTGTCACCTTTTTATAGGATTTGACTATGTGTTACTTAGCAATGACCCTTGAGGTCTCTCATCTACTAATTTATTTAATTAATCAACTTTTTGTCACCTTTTTTATAGGATTTGACTATATGTTACTTAGCAATGACCCTTGAGGTCTCTCATCTACTAATTTATTTAATTAATCAATTTGATTTTTAATATTATCGATTGAAGCCTCCTAATTTGAAGAGAAGCTTCTTAACTTTGAAATTGAGCCTCATCTACTAATTTATTTAATTATAGATACATATTGCATCATTAATTCTTTAAGACTTGGTTTCTTTTGACATTTCTAATATCTTGGTAGAGGTGGACTTTGAGCTACCTGATTGTTCCATGAGAAATTTAAATGATTTCTACATCTCATTTATAAGTTATAATATATTTTTGTTTTGAGATATCTAAAAATCCCTTTTGTAGTCAACTTGCTCAGCTAGCTTGGAAAAAGGATTGCACCTGACATTCACAATTGCTATGTCCTCCCCCATACAATTCACAATAAAACGCTTATATTAGTTTCACTTCTGTGATCAGATTCTTAATTTTCTTCATAATGTTGGTGATTTTGGTTTTGAAGGGATGTTGGTGCTTGGTTTGGGCCGGGAGCCTCACCGGCCAGGTATTGTCCCCTGGGGAGAAGTTCAAGATTTGTGCGTGGGTGTGCG
>JANKOD010000192.1:8993201-9006188 GCA_026284645.1 Erythroxylum acuminatum
CAATATTGACAAGCTGAGCTACGAAATCTTCTCAATCCTCGAAATCAAGTTCCTTTTTAGCTACAACGATCAGAAGCTCTGGATTCCAAACCAAATCTCTCCACCAACAGCAAAATATAAAAAAGGAGCTCATCGCAGCCAGCGATTTTAGTAACATTGATAAGAAAATTAATGTCGGATTATTTTTGCAATAAATTAGAAATTCATATATTTTAATGTCACTTTTAAAAGTTAAAATTTTTTCTAGCTAACCGTTTAATATAAGATTTATAGTTCAAAGGAAAGTTGGTCTATAAGGATACAACCTAAATTATTGTTTTTCTAGAAATAAAACATATTCATAACTCCAAAAAAGCAAAGATATTTTTGACCAGGATAAACATCTTACTCAAAGGATCCACTTAGTAGCTTGTTTTTCTTAATCTTTATCGCTTATATAGTAGAGATGCATTTACAAATAATATTATGGGCAGACTGTTTGAAGTGATTGAATGCAAAGACATTTTGCCTATTGAAAAGCAATTTCAAGTGACAAATAAAATTAAATTGTATCGAGAAGGTTTATGGAGTTTTGCTATATCTTCAGCAAAAAGAGAACTTATGATTAAAAAAAATACAAATTGGTAAGTTTTTATACTTTTAGTTCATTATTTACTTATTAATAATATATTTTTTATAAGTATTAATTTAAAATATAAATGAGTGATGGAGATTATTCGGTAAAAGTGACAAAATATTGAGAGAACTCTCTATTAGATTACTCAATCAAACAACTTTTGCAATAATTGAAACATTTTTAAACGTATTCATACAAAGCAACAATATCATTTGGAACATCAAAGGCTAATTACCTTGTTCCTGTTACTTATAATTTGATAACGAAGAACAAGTGTTTTACAGTTTCATTTTTCATTAATTTTTATTATTAACTTTATAATTTCTTTATTATGAATTCAAAGCGCTTAGTAATAAGAGAACATATAATCTAGTTGATATTGATTATATTGACTTAATTTTGGATCAAAGAAGAAGAACCATGACTTAATCTAGATTATAATAAACTTGAAAATGCAATTTATTAAGAAAATGCATTTATCACAACAAATGAATTAAGAACACGTACCAATGGTCAATTCATATCTTATTTTGATGATTTTTGAGTTAAAAGTATAATGTATTACAAATTAAAAATTAAAAATAATTTCATATATTACTATTTTTTTAATTTGTTTGAATGCAGTAGAAGAAGTTGATGCAAATCCTTTTGATGAAAGCATAGTTTATGAGTGTTTAGATAGTATTAGAGAATTTAAAACTTTTGACGATAATGAGACCAAAGCTTCTTCAAAAATATAATTTTGATTTTTATTATTATTTTAAGTTTTATGTTAAATTTAGATTTGGTCTGAATTATTAGATTTGATTTATTATTAGTTTATTATATAATAATAGATATTGACGTATTTTTATTTCAATAAAATATTTTATTTTTACTTATTTGTATAATTTTACTTTTTATTTACTATATATCGGTTTATAACGATTTAATACTGGTTGAAACTTTAAATTTTAAACCTTTCCTTTGATCAGTTAGATGTCTGATTTATTTTTATAATTTTTGCTTCTTATTTATTACATACCGGTTTTATAACGGTTTAATACCAATTGAACCTTAAAATCTTAAACTTTTTTTATAAACCGGTTTGATATCCGATTTGATTTTTAAAACATTGCTTTAGACTGAGTTTAGATATGAGGACTGGACCTCAAAAAGATATAACAAGATTATCTTATTAAAATAATGTCGTTTTAAATAAAAATTTCAAAATAACATTGATATGGATGGCTTGCTTAAGCTAGAACCTATGGGTATGCATACCCATAGGTTCTTAGGATTGGACTTGACCAGGCAAAGACAGATCCAATCATTGCTAGACCTGCAAAATGGCATTCAACAATGGCAACAACTACTTTTTAATAGTATTTTAGGTCCGAACTCAACCGTTTGTCTTACCACTTTAGTCGTGTGTCTAACTATAATTGTGCTATTCATCAACTTTGGTCGACGATAGAGTATATTTCCAAACCAAAGCTGTTTGGTCCTCATCCTTTTCTATATTAATCGCCTCAATACACAAAGTAGAATCAAGACGATATAAATGGTCCGATCAATTTATAAGTTTTGCCTTGAATCCAATCTAATAATCTTACCAAACTTCTTCTGGTCTATTCAAAAGACTTACTTTAGTTGAATCCCATTGTGCCTATCCCTGACGAGTTCTAGTTGTACAATAAAGGGCATTGAATTCAGGGTTTGGGAGGCCCTCGCTACGCGTGCAAACAGGAGAGAACATCCTTAATGCACCAGGAAATACATATCAAAAAAATTAATATCCTTCTGTTCATAATGGGACAAAATCTTCTGTCTAATTTTAGTATGTCTTATTCTGTCCAATAAATTTTAATCATTTATTTAAGTGAACTCCGTGTGAGTTCTACATAAATAAACGTGGATCCTGCATAAATAAATAGCTGAGATTTAATGAACAGAATAAGACACCATAAAATTAGACAAAGAATCTAAACTCGTTCATAACACCAATGCCATGCTGAATAGCATCGAGTGAGGTCACTAATGGCACAGTAGGACAAAGGATGGTTGATATTTATGAAAGGGATTATAGTTTCCACTCGCAATACAAATCACAAAAGGGAATTGGGTGTCGATGTTTACAAACCATGCCGTAGTTCAACAACAAGAAAAGTTTGAGCAAGGTAACTAACCTAGTCGCATGAGCCCGGCATGTGAGATGCAAGTGCAACGAGGCAAACTTGGGCTTTCTCTGTAGAAGAGTTTAGTATGGAGTTACAGAAAAGGGGCACCTGAGATAGAAACTCTCTGAGCTTTTTATTGTACGGATAGGGATAGAGCTCAACAAGAGATTACCTTTGTAGAATCGTGAATAGGAATCTTGAAGCATTTTATCTGAGTTTCAAGTGTAAAACATTCTTCACAATAGCAGTTTAGATTGGCAATCAGAGTAACAAGTAATTATCCACCCAATTCTGCTCGAGTTGGAATTACTGGAATGAGAAAGTTCCCAAATGGCGAATCAATAATTCGGTAATTTCCCATAGAGTGATCTCGTTGTGCTTGTGACACTGCAAAATTTTTTGCCTCTTGAATCTTGCGATCTACTTCACTAGGTACGGCTTGAACCTGCATATCCATTCAGATAAGCATAATGCACGATGAATAGTAGAACACAGTGGAAAACAGAGGAGAAGTACCTTTGAGTAAGTGATTGAAGTTGCATCTCGGCTTTTCTCTGCTGGAACCTACAAATGCAATCAGATGATCAGAATGAGATGAGATTCCATAAGAACAATGATGTTATACTTGCCATCATATTACTCACTGAAAGTGCATCCTTGGCTTTCTTTGCTACAGGTGAAGAGGCTGCCCTGAGATCAGAGAAGTCATAATGATGAAAATTCAGATGGAAAAAAGATGCGCGGCCTCCTATCTAGAATGTTTTCACTGCTCAAGTACCAGTGGTAGAAAATCAAATGTGAACCAAACGAAAACTAAGAAAGAACAAATGTAGCTCACAGAAGCCCCGATGTTTCCAGCTACACATTCTATGTTCCATGATTAATAGCCACTTGCATTAGATTTTTAGAGCATAAACCAATAAATATGAACACAAGACACTAACAAGGAGTAAGTTTAAGCTAATCCAAAGCTATAAATAAAAAAAGTTGGAGAAAATAACAGATATGGTTGTTGTTCAGAAAAGATTATGAATTGTGTAATTTGTTTTGCCGGCTAACGAAGTCTCAGCTCGCTATGATTTTTCTCCGCTCACATATGTATTTGGAATAATAGATCAAAGGCAAATTGATCAACAAAAATAAGATGCCTTGGAGGAATTAAAACAAACAGCTCTCAATCAAAAGCATAGGGGAAGCAATTAAGCAGTTTTTTGGCAGAGTGTTCCCACGTACAAAGCTTACAAGCATCCTAGAACAATATCTACCAGTCGAAGAAAAAAACCCATGTAGTTAAAAGCCAAAAAGTTTGCTCTATTTCTAACCTCCGGCTTATTATCCGATCATGATAACCTCGTTTCGATACTCTCAACGAAATTTAAAAGAAAAACTGTTTTCTTCAATTGTGAAAAAGAAATAATCAGAAAAAGAAAGAGGACAACATGAGAAACGGAAGTTACCGGCGAGACGGTTGTCGGAACTTTCTCTTGGTTGGTTCAGAAGGCATGGCCGCTTCCCTTGCGCCGTGAGCAGTATTTGAGTTAATACCATAAAGCTCGGTCCTCTTCAATATGAATAATCAATCCAACCATTTTTGTCACGGGCAATGGCATTTTCGCTATTATTTAAGTAATATTCTATTTTGTCAAAGCTTAATTTTTTTATTAAAAGATCTTTAATTTAATTTTTTAAGGTAATGATGAACATGATCGGTCCTTTGACATTTTTTTTAAATAAATTGATAAAAAAAACACAATGAGAACGTTTAAATTGTTACTTTCTGTTATTTTGTTGAGAAATTAGGGCAGAATATGATCACGCACAATAAAACAATAACAAATTTTTTTTGTATTTAATTTCCTAAAAATTATGTTCACTTAAATTCTATAAAATAATTAATAATAAAGCATGAATTATAGTACAAAGATTGATCATTTTCTTGTCATTTCCCTTAAATTATTTATAAAATTGACTCATCTCAATCATTGTAGTCACACAAGTGTCAAACGTTTAACGGTATCTATAGAATGCGTTGAGAGAGAACGCCACAATTGCTGTAAAGAAGGTTAGGTAAGAAGTTTTAGCTCCCTTTAAATTTAAGCTTATTTATAATATTTTCAGACATTTTAATAATTTAATTGAAATAAAATTCTAATTTTAATTAAATGCTAATTATGCTCAAATAAGATCTAATTACTCATATTCATCTTTATTTATTAAATATCTCATATTTAATCATAATATTTCTCAGACTTTATAATCAATTCCAACTTAATTAAAACATCTTTTATCTCTTTAATGCATTCTTTGTGTGTGACTTATTTGGTTCTTAATTATGTTAGCAACAGATATAAATTATAACTCTAAATCATATTTATGATCATATAAATTAAACTCATTTAATTTACCTTTTTTAATTAAATAATTTTATATCCATAGATTAAGATTGACATAAAATAATGTATTATGATATATCTATCTTTATAGATCAAATTCTCATAATTAAGTTATTGCCTTCTTCATTTCCAACAGGAGTTGTTCTTGGACAATCATAGATTTAATAATTGAAAATATGAATTTGTTCTTTATGAGTACTATTTCTTTATATAGTCTCACTAACTTCTTACAAATATGATAAATTCATAATCATCTAAAAAAAATAATCTTTTTGAATTTATCATGAAAATGAATATTGGAACATCTCATAACCTTTCAACTTTATATCAAATGTGTCAATAAGGCAATAGTTTTAATTAGATGTATTATTATGAGATTGGAACGTTTTAAATTTCATCTTACTTCTATTACTTATTTTAAGAACCATTCTTCTGTAAGTGTTCATTAAAACAAACATTTTGTTCAATATGACCTGTAAGATTATATTCAACCTTTTGGGTATCTCATAACTATTATATGATTTGGTTATTAACTTATTAGATAATAGATGCTTTAACTGAGTATCATATCTCAAAATCATTAACTTTTACTCTTTTGAAGTCTTATCATTTCATATCTAATACGAAATCTTGCTAATGATTTAATTAAAACTTTTGAAGGTAAGTTGTTAAACTAAGCATAGCTATGGAACAAATAAATATTGCATTTATAGTGTCTCATATTTTATTTTCCTCTTTACACAAATCAATACCCTTATAAAAATTAGTTATGGAGGTATTCATTGATCTAGTTCCCTATAGATAACAAAAAAAAAACTTCATTCTTATGACATTTATCTCATCAAATTACTTCAACAATCTTAATGCTTAATTTTTACTTTTATTTACACAATTTAAATTTTAAAAAATTTAAATTAATATTTGATTTAATAAATATGACTATATCACATAAAGTTACTTGTAATATAATAAAATATAAGTATCATCTTTTTATGAATTGTTATCACATCCAAAACAATGCATGTATAAGATTTAATAGTTCAATACCATTATCATTCTTTCGCCAACTATTAATTTGGTTTTTCTTCAATCAAATAAGTTTTATATGACTCATAATCAAAATGATACATCTATCTTCATATGTAACATATGATTCTCACTACATTGATTTGACCAATGTGGCAAAGATAGTCTTTATTATCCAACTTTATATTCTTGCTACATATATTAAGCTTAAGTCTTCTTAATTCAATAGATTGTATAAGAATGAATCAACTATTTTTATCTAAAAATTATTTCTTATCATACTTTGAACATTGTAATAATGTTGAATCTATATTCAATATCATATACTCAAATACATTAATTAGAAATATATGATCTTTATCATATCATGCCTTGGGAAGAAAAATCATGTTTCCTTTTGGTGGAAAATATTGTTATATCTATGCCATTGCCTTTAATTACAATCCATGTTTATGAATTTAGTTGGCCCAATTAAATGAAACAATTTCATCAAGGTATTATACCTTTCAAATCTACTTTATGCAATCTCTTATATCACGCTATCATGATGTTGACATATTATACCTTTCAGATCTACTTTACGGTTCGTTTGTTTAGGGGTTTATTAATGGAATGGAATGGAATGTAATATTATTCCATCTTTTCGGAGGAGGGTTTATAATGGAATGGAATGGGATGAGATGGAAGAGGAGGGCTTCATATTACATCTCATTCCATCCTAAATGGTAAAAATGAGAAACTCCGATGTAGGGGGTTTAGGATGAAATGTAAAATGATAAATATACAGTACCTAATATAACGTCAATAATATTTTATAATACCAGTTATACCCTTCCCTACTCTAATAACAAGCAAGACAACAAGTCCATTTGGGAGCAATCGATTGTAGCAAAGGAGAAGCACCGTCGCCAGGTAGATAACAGCAATCGTCGGTCAGGAAACTCCTTCCCTTTATTTCACATCAAGTTCCAGCTAAGTTTCATTTGTCTATAGCTTTTATTTCACGGCAAGTCTTTGTGTAGTCTGTTATTTTCATGCCAAAACATCACATAGATGTTTGATTTATCTTTTTACTTCTATGATATGTTTTATGATGGTTGAAGTTTGGGGTGGCATCGCTATTATAAGCATAATGATATTAACAAAAATTGTCAATTCTTTCCCTTCTTCTTGTCAAACTTTTCTACTTTGATTCCAATCTCTACCTCTTGGAAACTGCGTTGCAAATCTCTGCCTCTTGGACTCTCTCTCTCTTTATCACTCATTCACTTTGTTGCCTCTTAGAGATTCACTGTGATGCATTAATTAAAAATCTATATACTCTACAAGATAAAAGTGTTCGATCCTTTCTTATTAGTGTTTGAAAGACTTTGCTTTCTTCTTGCTAAGTTACCTCTGTCTGTAGCCTTATGATTCTTCTCTAATATGATACAATTCTAGTGAAATTGAGGAGACAATCATCATCTTCATCATCCGATGTTTCGTTCTACTTCCAAATCATCCGTCTTCTTAAACATGTTTAATCTTTAACTTTGTTATTATTATTCTTTTTTATGTTAAATTGTTATTATTAAGCAAACAATTCTTTTTTGTTGGTTTTAAGGTTTTATTATTTGGGAATTGAAAATGAGTGGGCATTTTTTTGTTTGAATAGCTATAAAAAGTGATAAAACGTTCCAGGCATTTTAAGAGTCTTTTTAATAATAACAAATTAATCATAAATGGAACGATATTATAAGCCCACTAAACATGAAGGCATTTAATAAGAAGCAAAAGCTTTGGTCACTCGGTGAAATCATCAAATAGAAAATTCCAATCTTACACTTTTAGACCACTCTGCTAAGTTCTTTAGTATCTGATCATCATCGTCTTTTATTAATTCCAGCTATATCAATACAGAATAAGCAACAATGTATTCTGCAAAAACACTTGGTCACTTGTATTATGCAAAAACACTACAAATCTAATCGGTTTTGGAGCAAAGGAGAGATCTCCCAAATCTAACTTCTTATATGTAGTTTGTTGTTTATTCTATGTCACCCTGAAGAAGTTAGGGAACTAGATAAATCGTAAGGACCATAGTGGTACATTCCGTCTGAGTTGCTCGAAGCATAGATCATAAAGTCTAGTGTTAGTCCCTAATTCTCTCATGTGATATTAGTATAAAAAAAGGATGAATTATGATGTATATGTGAGGATTATTGAGTAGTAAATAAAATTACAATAAAATACAAGTATTTTAATCATGTGGTATAAAAGTTGATAAACTTGGAGGTGTTAAATTTCCTACTAATATAGATTTACAATAAGACTAAGATGATATTCAGAAAACTACTTTCAAAACATATGATGGTCACTATAAATTTTTGGTAATGTTTTTACACTTAACCAATGCATCATCCACTTTTTTAAGTTCAATGAATGATATCTTTCATGTATCTATCTATATAAATTTATTCTTATTTTCTTTTACGATATTCTGATTTATGATATTCTTTTTGCTTTGGTGTAACTTTCCTTAAAATTTTAGTGCAGGAATCATTCAGATTTCCCTCAGTTTGAAGCTTCCCTTTAATACTGCTTATTGTTGTTTTTATAACATCATATATAAATAGGCATATTTATATCATATTTGGTTTATTTTGATTTTCACAATCTAAAAGCTACTCTTAATTTCGTCTTTAGAGATGAGCTGTGAAGGTAATGGAGGGAATAATCAAATTACAAATTGATTCGTATACATCAATTAGCGCTTGTTCATGTTGCTTGTCTTATGATCTATTGGTGGGTGTTACGAAAGAGACGTGCAGAAGACAAACTTCAAATGCTTACACCATCGGAGAGATCGCAATTAAGGGAGAGTATCATGCAAAGAAATTTATTTCATTCAATGGGAGAAATATAATTAGAATGCAGCCTTAACCATTTGTTGAATTATGTGATTTATTAGTTAGAAAAGGTGTGCTTCAACCTACTATGAATGCAACAATTGAAGAACAAGTAGCAAAGTTTCTATACATATTAGGACATAACGTTACAAATGGGGAGATAACGTTACCTCAACTTATTTAATTTGAGGTATGAGTTTGGACTTAAAACTAACTTTTTTTTAGGTAATATGTTTAAGTAAATTTAGAAATAAGTTTCAAAATTTATATACTTTATGCTCGTGACTTTAATAATATTTAGACATAATTTCCTTACCAATGTATCAATTATAAATTTGATTAGTTCAATTGTAATTAGAATTCAATTTACCAATTATAAATTTGATTAGTTCAATTGTAATTAGAATTAGTTTCTAATTAATTAAGTTAATAATAATAATAATAATAATAATAATAATAATAATAAGTTGATTAGTTCAATAATAACAAGAATTAGAAATAAGTTTCTAATTTAATAAACTTTAAAAATTATTTAATACCATTAGAAACAAGTTTCTAATTGTGTGAAAAAGAATTCTTTAGTCGATTAATTGAACTAGAGATATGTTTCCATGTAAATGAATTTAATCAATTAAAGTTATGAGCTATATTCTAAGAGCAAATGTCCCATAATGTGTTAGTAAAATAATTAATTTATGTATGTATATTTGTATATAAGCCTCTGACACTTGAAAATTTGTTTTTCGAGAGAATGCAAATTATTTAGCGGACACCCAAACTTCCCCGTATTGCCACATTGATAAGATATGTTATCCTCATATTAGCGCGGTTGTTCAATATGGGCATAGTACATGGAGAAGACCTAACAAAACACGTGATTACAGTTAATAATTCGATACAAGGATTGTATTTCAATGGTTATTTGGCTTACACAAGTTGATGTAAAGTATATGGCTTTACTTTTAACATTGCACAACTTGAAGGCGAACTATTGAGAATGCTCTGAAATTTGGAAACACCTAAAAAGAAAACGTATGATTGGCTAATGATGACAATTATAAAGCAAATTCGAAGAAGGGAACTAATTACAACTTTTTAACCCATAGGTTGTTCGATAGAAATAGTTAGAAAATTTCATATGAAGCTTTGCGAACTTTTTCATGCAAATTTATTAACTCTATTCCACATAAGATTTGTTACTTATAGTAATATGTTTACTGAATAAACAACTTATGTTATGTGAAATATGTTGTAATGAACTATACGTAGTTTGTTCATTTATGAATACAAATGCTTGATATTTTATAACATATATAATATGTACTATGCATAACAAATTTGTGTAGAGTACGATAATTGGTACTCAGTTGTAGTTTGAATGATGATTAAACACATATGTTGTCTTTCGGTTTCATAAGAATTTGAAGTTCGATTAGTCATTATTTGTACGATTTATATGACATTGACGTGTGTAATATAATTTTATTTTTTTGTAGAAAATTAGTGTTTCAACAATGGCTACTGCTCCAAAAAACATTGTCGTTAAACTCAATAAGGGTGAGAAACTAAACAGTGAAAACTATGAAACAAAAAGCATGAAAATACAATATATATCGGAGGAGCAAGAGGCTTTTGAGCCATTGAATATGACCGTGAATGTTCCTGAGGAGGGAAATATGATCCAACATAAAAGAGATTGTAATATGTACGAACTATGGAAGAAGAACTCATTGGTTCGTATTATATTGCTGAGTAGCATGGACAATGACATCATGCATGAGTTTAGAAAATACGAAACTGCTAAGGATATGTAGTCTACTTTAGTTGCACAAATTAGGGGTATGATAGTGACCATGATACGATCACTCACTATTAATTTTGATACTTATAAGAAGCCCAGATCATGTAAAGCAAAAGCATATGGGGAAAATATCAAACATGATAAGTGAGCTGAGGAATGATGATCATAAATTATTCGATGAGTAACAAGTGCAAGTCGTAATTTGCTCTTTGCCTCAGAGTTTGGGAGCACATAAAGATGCATCTGACTCGTAATGAAAGCATTAAGACCATGGAAGATGTTGTGAGACATCTCATAATAAAAGAAGAGCATCTAAAAGCCTTAAAGATGTCTTATAAGGTATATGCAGTTGGCTTTAGCTCCCGTAGAGCTATGAATAAGAAGATGATGAGCCAAAGAATGTACATAAAGCTCTTAATGGTCCTGCTAAAGAAAAATGGATGAAAGCAATGAAAGAAGAAATGACTTCTTTAAGCTCAAATCAAGTATGAGACTTGGTTGATCTCCCTAGTGGGCAAAAAGCTATCGGGAACAAATGAATTCTCAAAATAAAATAAAACATTGATGGTAGTATTGAAAAATATAAAGCATGTCTTGTGGCAAAAGGATATGCATAATAAGAGGGAATTGATTATGATAAAACATTTTCACCTATTGTGAGATTTGCTTCAATTAATCTAATCTTGGCTATAATAGCCAGTTTGGATTTTGAATTACATTAAATGGATGTAAAGACTCCTCTTCTAAATAGAGAATTAGAAGAAGAAATCTATATGGAACAACTTGTAGATTTTATAAAGACAGGCTAAAAACATAAAGTAAATCAATTTATGATTTGAAGCAGTCTTCAAAGTAGCGGTATGTATGATTTCATAACATATGATTTTCATATACTTGATGAAGACCACCGTGTATACATTAAGATATTCAAAAATAAATTTGCAATTTTATCTTTAAATATGGATGCTATTTTAATTGCTTGTAATGACTATGAATTTGTCAAGCAAATGAAAGATTGGTTGTCATATGAATTTGAGATGAAAGACATGGGTGAAGCTATATACATTCTTAGAATTAAGATTTCAAGAGATTGTTTGAAAATATTATTGTCACTTTCTTAAACGACTTATATTCAAAAGATTTTAGAACGATTTAGTATGGAAGATTGCAAACCAATAAATAATCATATTATTAAAGGCAAAGGTCCTAGCAAGATTTTTGCCCATATATGCCACAAGAGTGGGAACAAATGAAGAAATTTTCCTATTCCAATGTAGTTAGAAGTCTTATGTATGCAATAATGTGTATGAGACCAAATATCTGTTATATTGTTAGAATAGTGAGTAGATATTAGTCAAATCTAGGACAAGCACATTAGAAAGTAGTAAAGAGAATTTTGAGGTATCTAAAAGGTATTGTATACTATGCATTATGCTACCAAGGAAATGATCTATATATACATGGGTTTACGGATGTAAACTGAGAAGGAGATTTAAATGAAAGAAAATCCACTCTGGATTTGTTTTCTTAATAATGGAGCAATATCATGGAAAGAAAGAAACAATCACGCGTTGCATTGTCTACAATGGAAGCCAAAATTGTAGCATTTTCATCAACAATACAAGAAGCTATATGGCTTTGTCAATTTTTGGTTCATTTAGGAGTTACTAAAATCAAAACTGATCTAGTGACTATCAGCTATAATAGTTAAGCAATAATCATTTATATAAAAGATTTCAATTTTTTTTTGTAAAACCAAGAATATAGATATCAAGTAAAATTATATGAAAAATATAGTTGCACGAGGAGAAGTAAAAATGAAATATAGATCTACATGAGATATGATGGCAAATCTAATTTTTAAAGATATGTATATTAGGCATATGCCCACCTTTTCCTGTTGGGGCTTAATCCTGAGTTCGACTGAGCTAGAGGTGGTCCGGCCCTAAGCCTAGCCTGACTTAGCCTGACCAAAATTTTCTTAAATTAAAAGTACAAAAGATGTTGTTTCACTTAAAAAGGTAGGGCCTTAGGCCAAGTCAAGCCTGAGTAACTTAAGCTTGATCCTAGCTCGAGGCTCGATTGGACCTAAAAAATCAAGCTT
>JANKOD010000192.1:9035824-9051105 GCA_026284645.1 Erythroxylum acuminatum
AACCCATAACACCTAATCACTTAAATTGATCTTAGAATTCACAAACCCATACATTTCTTAAGATATCTAACCCAAAACCCCTTCAAAAATCCAACCAAACAAACATACTCTTACCTTGGATCTTCACCAAACAATGAATTTCTTAGCTTGGATTGAAGCTCTCATCATCCTCCATGTTTTTCTCTTCTTTAGAACCACGAAAATCACTCTTGAAGATCATGTAAAATTGAAACCTAGCATTTCTTCTTTCTTCTTTCTCTCCTTCCCTACGACTCTTTCTCTCTCTTTTCTCATTTTCTCCCATTTTTCCTTCTAATTTCGTGCCTCTCTTTCTTTAAATAGCAAGACCCACCATTTAATTACCATAATGCCATTAATGAGTGGAAAATAACCTTTATTCCCTCATATAATAGCCTTGTAACTTAAAAACTTAAGTGGTCTTCCCATAATGCCCTCATGCAATCTTACCACCTTAATTCAATTTAATCCATGCCATATGATCTTAATCACATTAACATGCTAATTAACTCCCTTTAACATGCTAATTAATTCCACAAAATACTCTATTAAGACCTCAAAATTTAATTAAATCATGCTTAACTCCTTCTGAAAATTGAAATTCTTAGAGACTGAATCAAAGCTTGATTTCATCAGACAATTTGTAGCCTTATCTCTCTAGTTTAATCCAAATCAAGGATCATCTCATTTGGATAACTAGAGATCAAGTTATGGCTAAAACACCTGAGCATGCTCAATGAACATATTCATTTTTCCAGCTTTTAACTTCTAATATTTCACATACAATAGTTCTAACTTTCAAGAAAAGTTTGGGGTCCAACAAGAAGACATACTTATTATAGAGGATTCCATCAATTAATTTAAAGGATCTAAAGAGGGATCAATAATTAGTGGTAACAAAAGCCTTACATTTATAGGAAGAACTCTATTAATCCATTCTATGCTTAATAGTTTACACATCAACTAGTGCTCACATTTAATTTTCCCCTAAGAACTTAATCAAAGCTATTGAAAAAATGCTAAGAAGTTTCATGTGATCATATGGTATAATAAAGAGATTAACTACTAAGGTCAAATGGCAAGATATTTGTATACCTAGGAAGGAAAGGGGTCTAAGTGTTAATCCTATCAGGATTACCAATGAAGTTATGATGATAAAGAGGATTTATAGAAGCCTAAAAAACAAAGAAACCTTGTAAGTTAAATGAATTCACTCACACTACCTATCAAATGAAAGTTTTTGTAACATTAGTCCCAAAACTAACACTTGTTGGACAATGCTTCACATTTTAAGGTTAAGGAAACATGTGAGAAGGGATTCAAATCTATACTTGGTGATGGAATCTCAACTAACTTCTAACATGATAATCAGAGAAACTCAATTCTCCTAATGAATATTGGAGAGCTTTATAATATAAGAGAAAAATTCTAGATCATGCAACTAAAGTACTGACAGACAACCTCTAGAAAATTTTTAACAGAACTCCTGCAGAGATTATGGAATTTGCCCTTAACTACTCCCCTAGTCCACAAAAAAGGACAGAATTGTGTGGATGAAATGTCTCAGGGAAATTCACAAACTCATCCTATAAAAATTTGCTTAAAACATAAGGGCTTAAAAGTGAAACGAAACAAAGAAGTATAGTTTGAACAATCACTACCAAGGGCCCCTTTTATATTATGGCTAGTAATCATAAGGGGGCTTACTAAATTTCATAACCTAAAAGGGAACTACAATGGCTCCAGAAGTTATATATTCTGCAATGGAGGAAAAGATGAATCAATTAACCATTTATTCTTCCTTTGCACCTGTTCCTTAACTATATGGAAAAACCTGCAAGCTCTCTAAAACTCAAACACCTATAATTGATAATTGGCCAAACATAATAGACTGGATCAGTCAAAAGAAAAATAAATGCAAAAATGATGTTCTAATGTATACAATTGCATTTCCAAATGCTATTTATGCAATATGGAGAGAAACATAGAAGAATTTTCTAAGGAAAGCAAATAAAAAGTTCAATATTTTCTAAGAATTGATACGTCCAATCAAAAAGCAATTTATCACCCATAAAATCTAACTCATTTGCAGTATGGTTCAGGCTATTAAACAAGACATAATCAAACTTTGAAAGGAATGCAATAGTTATATGTTTTGGCTGAGTAATAACTACTAAATCATTCCAGGAAACTTTAAAGCAAAGAGAGACTATATATAGTAGCTATCAACATAAAGGAAATAACTTTTTTTAAAAGAAGGAAATAAACAATTCCCCATTGTTAAAGCTTCTACTCAATAATGAGAACTCAATTATGCCCCTCTATAGATGTTACTCTGGGCTTTTGAGCTTCTAAGGCACAAATACTTTTTTTTTTTGTAAATAAAAGAGCTAACAACTAGTTAGAGCTAATAACAGAATTAATGGGCCGAGTGCGACTAACACCCATGCGATCATCATTGAGAGTGGGCAGTATAACATGGTTTAAGTATGACATGGTTTAAGTATGAAGAAGGTCATTATGTTGAAGTGATTATTAACATGAAGGAACTTAACATTCTTTTGATAAATGCCTTCTTAGTATCGATTATTCTATTGTACTCTTTGGATCTTATTCGACGCTTGTATGCACTAATTTGATGAACTTCAGTTTGTAATTCCCCAGTTTTCTATCAATCACTTTTTACTTTTTTTTATATAAAAAAGTTATGGAAACTTTATTTTTTTTGTTTTAGTTTTTTTACTATTTTCAATGTTAATTAGATAACTATCATTTAGTTATTTAATAATAATTACTAATTAAACTTAATATTATTATAATTTAATTATTTAATATTAAGGATTTTAATTTTGTTTTATACTATTTTAAAAATTTGTCATTTAAAAAAATAACATAAAAATATTCAAAAATAATTATCTATGAAATAAAATTGTTCTTAAAATGAAATTTATTATTTAATAATATATTTTAGTTTTACATTTTAAATTTATTTAATAAATAATTATTTATTTAAAATATTTTTCCAAATTTATTTATGTAATCATTTTAATAAAAATATGATGAATTTAATATTTATTATAAATATTACATAATAAATTAAAATTAAAAATATATATCTGTTATTTATTTTAAATTTTATAAAATATTTAATAACAATAATGTAATTATATTAAAATTTAATAATCAAACAAAATTTTATTTTATTTAGAAAAAATTAAAAATCATGTTTTTAGTATTGATATTATTTTATTTGGTTTAGAAAAATTAAGTGGAGCAAAACATCCCTTAATTTATAGTTACAAATTTGATTATCACGTCCTAATTAGTTTAAGTATACGAAGGAAACCCACATATTAGGACAAAACAATTAGTCAGGATGAGAGCATTAATTTTAGTATGATATTCCTCTGGCACAAACAGAGTCATCACTTATTTGCATCTTTTGTGAGAAAAAACAGCTAGTGGTGTGGTTGTGCGACTCTGCAATTTCTTTGAAGTGTAGGTGTAGTAAAAGAATCGTGTACTGAAATGGCTTTAACACATGGCAAAGCAGGCAAAACCTGCTTGCATAAACTTCACTCGAAATGTATTACAAACGGATCCACTCAGATCCGTCAATGTAGCTAAGGGAAAGAAAAGGCTTAGCTTCCTCGTCTGTTAATTCTCTAGACCATGAGACTCTTCCTGCAAAGCTGGCTCCTGGTCCTGTGCACTTGTACTGTCCGTAGAACACAGTCCTGCCAGGCACCCCATAAAACCGAAACAATGTCGTTACAAAACTTTCAGTCTCAGAAAATGCCTAGTTGAAGTTAATATCCAAAAACAATTTCTATCTTAGGTATCAGGAAGTGGATATAGAGGTCCGTTGAGGTGCATTACACGTAGATTTCTGGTGGAAAGAAAAGGAGAAAGATGAACACATAAATGTATAAACATATGTACGTGAATATATAGGAGGGTTGGTTTCTGAACTGTAACCGGCCATTTTGTCGTCATATTTGTCGCAGAACTTGGACGGTATTCGCACCTAGTGGATAGGCCAGAAGAAAAAGCTGCTCTTTTAAGTGCATGCTTAAAAAGGGTAACGTGACAAGCGAATACCAACCCCGCTCGCGAACGTGCTATGTGATCAAAAGTTTTGGCACCGTCCACGCAGCCAATTAGGCTACAGATAAGGTTTAAAAACAACAATCAGTATTGGATTCAATGACGCCAATTCAAATGTAAGTTGAAGGATTTGTCAATAATGACATAGCAATTTCCCTATCAACTTCTTTTGGAGGGTCAAGCAATCGTCGAACTTTCAGGCCGAGTTTGAGACCCAGAGTTCCAGACTCCTTTAATTTATCAGAAAGGAATTGCTGGTTTTATGCCATGACGAAAGTAAGTGAGCTTTTCTATGCCTGATCAAACTAATTCTAGTGACGTTTGACGGCCGAGTGATGATCCGAACTAAAAAGGAACTGGTGGAAAAGTGAATGTTTTCAAGGAAGTTTTGTATTCGCTTGTCTTTTAGGCGTAATAAGAAATAATTCATTAATTACGGATTTCAGTGACTTATTTAATGACCAGCTTATTTTAATTGATTGATAGTAAACCAACAACAAAGAAATTCGCACTCCAAATCTATAAACAGGTCCCTGAAAATCTCTTCCAATGACTAAATTCGGGGACTCTAAGGCTATGAATTCTAATACTAGAAAGTCCAGAGGGCTCGTTGAAAATTGTCACCCGGAGACGGAGTCATGTCAAATATGAACTAAACCACAGAAAGAGAGATGGAGGGAGAGAGACTCACATTTCACGATTAGGGTCGCCCCAGTTATACCATCCCTTAGGAATGATAATGTTGTCCATGTAGGTATAAGCAAAGACAACTCGAGAGAAAGGGCCCCATGCCCTTCCAAGGTAAAGAGCTCCCGAGCCCGTGACCTTACAGTTCACAAATGAGAAACCCGTGTCCTGTAAAATGCTGCTTCTCCCCTGAGCTGTTAATGCTCCTATATACTGTGCTATGGCATGAACCTGACATCCCTGAACCAGTCAAAATGCCACTTAATTATTAATTCTACCAAACTTCAACCACCACCCACTCAAAATAAGTTTTGTGGAAACATGATGTCCATTTTCTTAGTCTCGTGAAGGAATTCGGCAAAGCTGATGGCTTGTTAGGGAATTAGTTCGTATCAAATCAATAGATTGAACATTTTAAAGTGCTCAGTATATGTCAAATGTGAATTCCAAGCATTTCAGTAAATTAAAGATAATGGAAAGGAAGGTGAGTGTTAAAAACACGCATATGCTTGAAAATCAAGGTTGATAAGGAGGAATTTATTGAACCTCAAAAAGCGAGAGCCCATTTCCAAAGATGAAATCCACAGAACCTTCAATGTAACAATCCTTGTAATAGTGTCTTCCCAAATGATCGTATAGAGTGTCCTGTGCTCCAAGGAATCTGCATCCTAAAAAAGCTGCTGCATCTGCTGATATTCTAAATGCCACTGCTTGCTTTCCCATTGCTCCTGGCGCTGGCACTGGTGTTGTATTCTGCAGCAAAATTCAATCTTTGTCACTTTGAGACACGATTCCGAGACTTGTTAAGAGGAAGAGCAAAGGAAAATAGTTTACCTTGAAAGTGATGTTCTTAGCTATGAAATAAGGAGCATTCACAGCAAAAGTTGCAGAACTGTATGTCCCCATAGGATGTCCTCTGGCCCCAGGTGTCTGAGCGGTATCTCCCCATTGAACTATGGTTTTATCTGCTCCTGCTCCTTCTATTGTTATGAAGGATTTCAATGGAGATATATTAACCTTTTCGCTGCATAGATATAACGATCCTTTTAACCGTGATGCAGAAGTGAAAAGAAGAAGCTTTTTCACAGTTTACATTTGGACCAGAGCTGATTACTGGTTCAGTTGCAGTGAACATTTACAAATTAGTAGAAGGAAAAAAACACAGCAACAAACAAAAATGGGAATCACAGTATCACACGAACAAGAAATAGACAGAAACATATGCTTCAGGAGAACCACACCAATTTGAAAAAGACGAGCAAGAGCTTTTAAGTGCATAATTCAGAAAAAAATCAATTAGATACATTATGGCTAGAAGCCCAATTAGGAATAAAAAGAAAAGATTAAGGACTCACGTGTAAACGCCTGCATGGACCTTGATGACAACTCTTACCAGATTCACAAAAGGGAGAGAATCAATGGCCTCTTGGATTGATATAAAGTCTCCTCGCGCTGGGTTCTTATTCACAGTAAGAGTATAAGAAGGGAAAAGCTTGTTCTTTGCAGTTTTGAAGAGTGAGTGCTTGAGGCTACCAACAAATTCTACCCACTTCATAAATTGCTGCTCTGAGAATTGGAGTCTAGTTGCATTTACTGCTTTTTGCAGTCCTGAAGAAGGGTTTCTTGGTCGAAGTCCTTTGGTGTGGCATTGTGTTTGGTCTGAACTGAGGAGCAGAACAAAAAGAAAGAAGATATAGAAAGTGAGTTGGGAATTTGTCAACATACTGCAAATTCAGATTGAGAATATGAACAAGAATGATATATGTATATACATATATATATATATATAAAAGGGATGTTGTATATATAGAACACAAGATGAGTCACAGAAAATTGCTGGTGAAGAGGCCTTATGGCTTATATATAAGTTCGCAAGTACTCTGTTTCTAGTTGGAAAGTGACGTCGACAAAAATGGAGAATCAATGACAGAAAGTGAGAGGTCACGGGTGCTTTCCACTGACATCCATGTAGGCCACAAACAAAATTTGTACTTTTTGATTATTAAAACCTGGTTTCTATAGAATGTCAATTTACCTTTTAGTTGTTGTAGCTGTTTCCGTTGTTTGTGTTCACCCGTGAGCAACTGAGCGTCTTTCCTGTTACTTCTAAGATCAAATCAAATGTCACTCTTTTTCAAATAGTACAAGATCCACATTGAACTTGAAGCTTTCAATTGAATTTGAGTTCAGCAAGATCAACTGTGAGAACACGTGTCTTGAATTTTCTCATCCTTTTGTTTTGATTGTTAACATGTAGTCAGAAATTAGAGCAGGAGCGTGATGATGGTGTTGAGCTTGTGAGTACAGTTTGAGGAGCAGCTTGCTTGTTTCAGTGTAAACTAGTCACAGGTTAATCTAGGAGAGTGGGATCTATGCTTGCAAAGGAGAGAATATAGACAAAGCTAAAGCGATTGGGTAGAATTTTGATGTGAGAGAGACTGTTGCTTTGTGATCTTCCCTTTATTTCTTTTTGTATCTTTGTGTAGAGGGCACCACCGCCATGTTCTTCTACTTTTCTTGAGTGCCACCTGCACCACCCCCTCTGTCCTTTCCCTCAGTACACCTTTTTACTTATATCTCTTCTCTCCACTGCTTAAAAAATGTTTGATTGGTTTAATTACGCAAATGATTACAAAACACAAGAAAGTTCTATGCAAGCCAACAAAACTTCAACTATAGTACTATTAAAACAATAACTTTTTTGAGACATGCGACTATATTAATATGAATAGTTAGACCTTAGGACCGTAGTGAAGCCCAAAACAAGTAACTACATGCAACTACACCTATCAAAACCTAATGACACATCATCATCTTGATCCATTTTATTAGAGACTTTATACAAATAACAAAGAAGAAATAGATAAATCCATCAGTAGCACTGAATGTCAGGTATGAAGAAAGCGTAATGCATTAAGATAAAAAAGATGACCAAACGCAACAAGAACATAGCTATATGTTAAATTCATGTTGGGTCCAACCATATGTTAAAATTTCTTATATCAGGTCAGATTAGTAACCTGACATAAACCCAATCGCAATCCTACGAATGGACTAAAAGATCACCATCACTCACTAGCAGATGGTTTTGGTTCAAAGGTATTTAAATCTGAAGTATTTTTGTCATGGGCAATCTAAGTGAGCTCAAACCAATCATAGAGTCCATGTATGCTCTAGTGTGGTTACAGTTGATAATTTGTTTTTTATTTGTTAGGCTTTCTTTCATTTATTTGTCTATTTGTTGGGGTTAATTACTTATGTTGCTTTCACTTATTTGCATTAAGGAAGATATTTCAACTCACATTAGGGAAGATGTTTCAATTATCATTTTTAATATTAGTACTATTACACTTGCTTATATAAGTAGTAAAAAAACTCTAAAAATGAAAGGATAAAAACATGTTTCTTTTTCATTGTCTATGACTCTTTCCCTACTCTTTATATATCATATTTTAGTTGTTAGTAGTACTAGAGTTTGAAATACTTCTTAAAGTTTTGTGCAACCATTTATTCCATCTTTTAATGGATAGTATATTTATTAGAGTATGTTGATGGAGAATTTCTTAATGCCCCAAAATCATTGTATGCTATTAAAGTAGGTGTAGCAGCGCTTACAACTACATGGGCACTCGTAGAAACAAAACAATGAGTTGAAGAGACTAAAATTGAAAATTTTAAAGTCAAATAATTACTTTGTATAAGCAATTGATCGACCCATCTTAGATACCATTCTTAACAAAGAAACTTTCAAGGATATTTCAATGCAAGAAAAATATGAAGGCTTTTCTCAAGTGAAATGTGCACAACTTTAAGTCTTAAGAAAGGATTTTTGAGACTTCACAAAAAAGATGGAGAATTTATGATTATCTACTCCATAAGGACTATGAAGATAGCTATCAAAATGTCATTTTTAGGTGAGACAATGTAAGATGTTCACATTATTGAGAAGATATTACATTTCTTAGCACCAAAATTTGATTATATTTTTTGCCTAGTAAAAGAGTCCAAAACCATCGGTGCACTCTCTCTTAATAAAATCCAAAGCTTTATGTTAGTGCACGAATAGAAGATAAATCGGAGATTAATATTCAAACTCTAAAGGAAGTGGTAAAGGTAGAGGTAGAGGCAATGGAAGGAGTGGTCGGGACAATTGAGACGATAATAGGCATTATAGTTCCGAATGTTATACTAAGTTTTCTAATGATAAAGAAAAGGGGAAGAAATTGAATTTTGTAGAAGAGAAGGAAATAGATACTTTGCTATGGCCATCTAAGTTAATAAATAATCACAATCAAATATGTAGTATGTGGATATGGGTTGTAGTAAACATCTATATGGACATATCTTTTTTCTCTTACTTAAATGAAGATTTTCTTTCTACCATAATTATTAGTGATTGTCCTATTATGGATGTAATGAGAAAGGGTGATATTGATATAAGAATCAATAATGGATCTATAAGAACAATTTCCAATATTTTCCATGTTTCTGAATTGAAAAGTTATTTGTTAAGTGTTGATAAATAACTAGAAAATGGCTATATAATGACTTTTAGGAAAGGTGTTTGTGAGATATATGATCCTCTTACATAAGATTCTACTATTATACATATTAGTTTAAATATTTTGTTTCCATTAAGATTGAAAGTGCTCAACCTTGCTTGTTGCTAATATGAAAGACCTTTAATGACTTTGGTGTTTTCGATATAGACATTTAAATTTTAGTTTATTAAGGACTCTCTAATAAAAAAAAATAGTGACGGGTCTTCCATAAGTTGTCATTCCTTTTCAAGTTTATGAAGAATGTGTTGTTGACAAACAACATTGTTCTAAGTTCAACAAAGGAAAGTTGTGGAGGGTAAAACATATTATAGAGCTCATTCATTCACATATATATGGGTCAATAAAACCATATTTTAATAATGCTAAAAGATACGTAATTAGATTCATTTATGATTATACTTGAAAATTTTGGGTTTATTTTTTGCAAAAAAAATAGAAGCTTTTAGTGCATTTTAAAACATCAAGACATAAGTTGAGAATGAACTAGGGAAAATTATTAAATCAATAAACATATTACGGTAGAGAATATTGCCCAAAAGAATTTGAATTTTTTTGTGAAACTCATAGCATTCGAAGAGAACTTATAGCTACTTTGTACATGGCATCGAAATTATGTATCGAAAAGGAAAATAAAAATATTCTGAACAAGGAAAGAAGCTTGATTGTAAAAGGAAGAATTCCAAAGATTTTTCATATGAAGTAGAAAATTAAAGCATCCATATCTGAAACAAAAGTCCTACCTTTATTGTTCAAGATATGACCATAGAAAAGGCTTAAAGTGGGTGAAAACCTATAATGTATGTTAGAATTTTTAGCTACATGTTATACACTTGTTTCAATAAGAAAAGGAAAAAAACTTAATAGTAAAGGTAAAAAAAATTCTTTCTCAATTTGTAGTAAAGCATCCAAAATATGTAAATTATTTAAGCCATGGATGAAGAAGATTGTGACCAACAATGATATTACTTTTTATGAGAAAAGCACTTGGAATTAGAACGTGTAGTAACTTGCACCAATCATCCTTGATAGTGAAGTTAAAGAAGAAAGGCATCAATCCCTACACTGGTAAATTCCATCTACCTTTATACCTAAAATTCACTAAATGCTTTACCAACAATATTAGATAATATCACTTTTAAAAAATATACTAGATAGTACTAACAAATATATCCTTATCGTCTTTATAAAAGGCTTTAATAAATAAAATATTTAAAGGTAACTTTGATTGTTCATAGGGAAGACTCAATCGTTAACTCTATTTTGTATGATACTTGGGAGTTAGGTGATATTCCAAAAGGAAAAAATAAGTTGACAAGTATAAAGCATGATTCATAACCAAGGTCTACAAGTAAGAATATAGGGTCAACCAAAAAAAAAAGTGTGTACTCCTACTGTAAGTCATGATATAATTAGATTGTTGATCTATTAGCAATACAAAATTAATGGCCTATCTTATAGTTACATATCGAATTCGCATTTCTACATGGAAACTTAGAGGAATATGTTGTTTTTTTATCAACCACCTAGTTATTTTAAGATTAAAAAAGAGAATAAGGTATATATATTAAAGAAAGCTCTTTATAGATTAAAAAAGCCATACGGGATTGGTGTAGTCATATAAAGACTTTTTTTTTAAAAGAAGGTTTTTAGAAATTTCTAAATGAACATACACTTTTTGTTAAATTTGAAGATGGAGGAAAGATGCTCAATGATCCTATATTTACTGAAAGTGACAATATTATATATGAAGGGTCAATAAGTCTATGATGGTGGAATTTGAGATGTCTAATCTCAATAATATTCATTACTTTCTTATCATCGAAGTAGTGTAGTCTAATAATCACACCCTTGTTTATCAAAAGAATTATGTGTGAGAAAATCTAGATAAATTTTAAAAGAAATATTATAACTTAGTGAACACTCCAACTAATTTTGGCTTAAAGCTTGATAAAGATAATAAAGAAAAGAAGGTGGAAAACTCACCTTACAAATAAACTAAAGGCAATCTAATGTATTTAGTTGCCATTAGACCAAATATAATGCATTTTATGAGCCTTATAAGTAGATAAATGAAGACTCTAACATAAATATATCTATTAGCGTCCTAGAGAATCCTTTGTTACTTTAAGGAATAAGATTTTGGGTATTATAAAAGAATGTTAAAATGTCATATTTGTTTAGATTTAATAATACTGATTATATAAGAGATCAAGATGATAGAAGGAACATTTTAAGTTATATTTTATTGATTAAAATAGGGGTTGTTTTATGATCATCTAATGATTTTATCTTTAATATTAAATATAATTAACAAAACACATAAATGATAAAGAATGTCTTTGCTAAAATAATAATAATGTCATACATAAAATTTCAACCAATTAATTGGCTACGCATAAACTAACAATCTTCCACATCTATTAAAGCCAATTACTTATGTATCTAATACTATAGTCCTCTAAATGTTGATTATATCTCATTTGAGACAATGAATTTGTGATAGGATACGTAAGATTTTCTTCAATGGCCACCTAATATTATGTCTTTTTGTACCACTACCTCTTCAATCAAGTAAAACATTTTTAGTAAATGTCTGGACCATTGATGAAACCTTAGTTCCTTTGCAGATGGTGCCATTATTTTCACATTATAATCCTATTAGCTTAAGGAATCATTCTAAAGGTCGGTAATAAACTTCTTGATCTAAAATGCTTCCTTTATCGCCTCTGACACTGAAATATACTTTGCCTCAATGATAGAACTTATAATGGTTAGTTGTTTAAAACTCTTCTAACTTAAGAGTTAAGATATACCCTAACTATAATTTGCTAGAATCAAATTGAAATCTAGGTTCTAAATACCAATGAACTCTTAATTTAGTTATTTTGTAAACTAAGAAACATCTTTAATCCTTCTTAAGTATTCTAAGATGTTTTTCATAATTGTTTAGTAACTATCATCATTATTAGCTTAAATTTTGATTGTTATACTTAAAGCATAAAAGACATCTAATCTAGTTCATACTATAAAATACATTATTAATCTAATAGTTGAAGTAGATGGAACACAATTTATTTTATCTCTTTTTTTCTTGTGTCTTTGGAGAGATATCTCACATAATAAGGGTAAAAAAATACTCATGGATTTCTTTATGCTGAACCTTTTTAGCACTTTGGCTATGTATGTGGATTAGGAAAAGCCAAACAATCTTTTTGATATATCACTTTAAATCTTTATTGCCAGACCATAGGTTGCTTCTCTCATATCCTTAACAAAGAGGTTTTTAGATAACCAAATATTTACAAATTAGAGCATTGGTATGTTATTTCTAATTAGTAATATGCCATTTACATATATCACTAGGAAGGTGACTACCCACAGTTTTTGCTAATCAGTAATAGAATGTGTACGTTATTTCTAATTAGTAATATGCCATTACATTATAAACACACGGTTCATTCATATTTTTGATAAAATCAAACTCTTTGATTGTCTCATAAATAAAGGATTTCCTACTCTGTGACACTTGTTTACATCCATTAATAGACTTTTTGTAACATACATACTTGATTAAGAAGTCTCTTGGATTCAAAACCTTTAAGTTGTGTGATATCATATCTGCAAACAATTTTTCATTGAGAAATGTTGTTTTGACATACATTTTCTAGATATCATAATCATGGTATAAGGTTATATCCAATAAGATCCTTGGTTTTATGTTATACATAAAATTGTAATTAACTGATTGGATGAAAAGGCATAAATTAATAATCTCCTACTTCCAGTAAAGTCATTTGTCCATGTACCTAATATTAGAATCACCTATATGTGGATCATGTCTCTTTTAAGACAATGACTTAGTAAGAGTATCTATAAGGTCTTCTTCAATGGAACTAGCTCTAATGTTATATCTCTCTACTCTATTATCCTTGATAAAGTGAAACTTTTTGATTATATGTTTTGACCAATAATGAGACCTTGGTTCTTTTGCCTGTGCAGTGGTGCATTATTACCATAATAAAATAATATTGGCCTAACAATGCTAGGAATCACTCCAAGCTCAGTGATAAACTTCTTCATCCAAATTGCTTCTTTTATCGCTTCTGACACTAAAATATACCCTACCTTTGTCTTAGAATCCATAATAGTTAGTTTTTTAAAACTATTTTAACTTACCACGCCACCACTAAAAGTGAATCTTGTAATAATATAATGCTTTGGAAGTTTAGTATCTCTCCTCCCTACTTTATACACCACATAATTCTTTAAAATGCAAAATTATAGCAGGAGCATCCATGTTCTTATATTGCCTCTAAAGCTTAGAATATATACTAGCCAATATCAAATATATAGCTTCCTAAACATCATCAACATAATGTTGATATCTCCCTTAGGCCTAATCAATTGCACCCAAACTAAACTAGGCTTTAGTGGAATTACAATGTCAAAATATATAGTTTCTTTTTTTTCTTGAGAAAAGTTTTTGAGCTGCAAAACTAGTCAAAAAAATTTAAGTCTAATAGGGATAGATTGCTAATCATGTATTTAATAACCAAAATGACGTAAAAGAGCAAGTATGAATTTAGGCCACAAAACTAAATAAAATAAGGACTTTAATAAATATTTGGTTATTCCTACTATTTTAAATAAAATAATAGTCTTCACTATTAAATAAAAAATTATTAAATGATTTTCTAGTGGGTTAGGATCCATTTCAAATTAGGTTAATCTTAAGTTTGCTCAATAAATCAATTTAATTATATACTCTCTCTAGCCATAAAATCCCCCCGCTTTTAGCTACATGTTTTTCACTAACAATTTTTGCTAAGTGCTTGCTCTTCTTGACTTCCTTATCTTTCCTTTCTGGTGTTGCGTTGATATATAAGTTTGCCTCTCTATCCCCTTTATCTTCAATTCTCTCATCTTCATTCAACTTTTTTGGACCAATCGGAAAAAGGGCAATCCTGCCTTTTTCTCTCCTTGTTTTTCTTTTAAACACATATCTGAAGTTTACTTTTTTCTAAATCATCTGCAAACACCTTCTTTTTTCCTTCATTTACAAATGTTAGACTAGAGCTTAGACTTAGGAAAGAGGAATCTTGATGAATTCCCACCTCTACCCCCCAAAACCTCTTTACTGAGTTCATAACTTGCCTCTATAGTTTTGAACCCTACAAACTCACCCTAAAAAAAGCATCTTGCTTCCACAAATCAAGTAGCTGCCTCTAATGTCAGTCCTAAATGGAGTATTATTTTAAGAAGAAATGATGCCTCAGATAATGTCAAACTTTCCCGTTTCGCTAAAGCCACTGAATTAGATGTCATCTCCGTTTATATCCATCTCCTTAAAGTTGGTGCTAGTATCTAGTCAGCTTCTTTAGTTGGCTTTTTCCTAGATAAGAGAACCTCTTACCCATAGTGAATTCCTAGTCTATTGTAAAATGAAGCAAAGATGGGATAGATAAGTTACGAGCTAATTATAATTGCTTTATATTTAGATTCTTAAAGGAAGTAAACCTTACAACCATATTGGAATAAAGGCCTTGGCATATTACATGAAAACCTCTTCTCTTACTTCTCTAAAAGTTAGGTACGTCGTTAGACAAGAATAAGAGATCCTAATATGAATTAACTTTTATAACCTACCCTTAGAATACTAGACTAGGGAAGGTCTAAGTTATCTAGCCCGTTTCCTTGAAAAATCTATCTGTATGGACTCTTTAACAGTTAAACTTAAATTAATAAGCTATACTAAAATTTGTGTAGAAGTGTCTCGAGATGCTAATCTACCTTCATCACTAATTATTAGGAGACTCATAAAAGAGGGTGGTCGCGGCTCGTCGTTCGATCCTAAAATCGATCCTTAGAAACCGGTCAAAAATAATTTATACCAAGGATTGCAGTATA
>JANKOD010000192.1:9052896-9069409 GCA_026284645.1 Erythroxylum acuminatum
TGTTTACCTATTCTAAGTTCAAGTATATAGATATTGTATTAAAGATGTTAAGATATAAGATACTTGTGAAGTATTAAAGATATCCATTATTCTATTTATGAGTTGATATTTGAGTTCAAGATGATAAGGATATTTGCTTTAGAAGTAAATCCAAATTAAGGTTTATTTAACTTAAAAAATATGATTTGAAGATTGGAAAGGCTCCAATGTAGCAATGGTTACTAATTAAGCCAAAATACATTTTTCATTTAGTGGAAATGATTAATTGAATTAATAAGTTCTTTAGTGAACTTGATATAGTTCCTTGCATTGTTCAAGACAATAATATACTATGGAACATTAGAGCCAATGGGCATGTCAAAGGAGCTAAGGTCTCATCAAAAATCTATGGATGTATTTAGGCATTTTTTTATTATGATGATAATTAAGATGGAAGTTGTAAGATTTAAGCAAGTGCTCTTACTATAGAGAATTTTGTAGAATTCTCTCACTAAGCCATTATCCCAACGGCAGCATAATCATCATATAGTGATATGATATGAGATACTTAATCAATTGGCTTAGTGTAAGTGATAGATCGTTGGTCTATGCCCTATAACCAATTGATTAGATGTAGTTTAGTGACAAAATAATTTAAAGACATTCTTTTTCTTGTACATGTTTAGATGTATATGATAAATTTCATAGGATAATTATACATTGCAAATGAAATTATAATGAAATTATAATTATAAGATTCATATTGCATTTATGTCTTACTTATAAATTGTTCCTAGTCATTGTAAGACTAAATATTAATAGAATATAAAAAGACTAGCACATGTTATGTTTTTCCTTATGAAGGAAGTGTCGATCTCATCGATTAAAGTATGAAGATACTTAAATAAACGTGTGAGTACCTATTAAAGAACAAGTTCACTGAACTAATTCGATATGAAAAATGTATTTGGAACATTACTTATATATTTATGGAAATTTTCATTATAATTATTATATAAGTGATCATTTGACCTGAGGTCTCCAAAGTTATCTTATACAGGGATTGCTATGTTTTTATACTAATAACATATTCTATTCATGGGTAGTTCATTCAGTAGTCATTGGATGTAGCATGAATTATACGGAGGTAGTTGAGTGATCAAGATAGGATTCATCACCCTAAAGTAATTAGGGACAATGTTCTATTGTTCTTGATTAGTATTAATTTGGGAAATCCTTGGCCAAGGTAAAATGAAATTTTGTAAATAGTTTTAAAATGTCATTAGTTGAATCAATAGGTAATAGTGGAGAACTAATATGACTAGACTCGAAATAGAATAGACTTGTTCTATATCTAATAAGAACATTATATGATGAAATGATTGAATTATACGAAAAAATCATGCACAAAAAGGTTAGTTAAAATCACTTTGATATTCTTAAATATTTGGGTGGTCATGATATATTGCTAGACACCAATCTTGATCCATGGTTACAAATTGTTTGATTAGATAATTAAAAATTCTAATTATGAATTATAATTTATAATCACTGCCAACATGTTTGAAAACATAATGTGTCTCATATAAAGATTGTGTCGAAAAGAGCAAAGACATTTTAATCAAGTTGGACTTGATTGTAAAGTTTAAGAAACTTTATGATTAAATATGAGATTTTTAATAAATAAGGATCAATATGAGATATTAGATCTTACCAAGACAAAATTGGAATTTAATTGGAATTATTCGTAATTATAATTAAATTTTAATTGAAATTAGAGTTTAGTTTTAATTAAGTAACTAAAATGTCCAAAACTTATTATAAATAGGCTTAAGCTCTAATGGAGCTAGCACTCCTTGCTTAACCCTCTCTATAAGAGTTACAGAGTTTTGTCAACCTGTTTTATAAATACCGTTAGAAGCCGGACACTTGTGCGACTATGGTGGTTAAGATAAACTATTTTTTAGAAAATCAAAATACAAAAAAGTGTCGTAATTATTCCATTATGGACAAGATCATATCTTGTCCTAATTTCCCAACATCTACTACAGTAGGTAATAAAGTTCATATGGACTTTTACTGATACCTAGCATCCTACCTATAAATTAACAAAAGTGGGATGGCATTTTGGTTAGTTCCATTAATAGAGAGACTAACATCAGGCTATTTTTATAAAAAAATTTAAAAAAGTATTTTATTGTCACTTTTTATAGTTCGATATATAATCATCAATTTAAATACCATAATGTACTGGTTAGTACTAGTTGATACCAATCATACTTGCCAAAAACCAATGTCAAACAAAAGAGTATAGTACCAGACTTCAGTACCAATCGATACTAGCTCTTTCAATTGGTACCAGTCAGTAACTAAAATACTAGTCAAATATCAGTCATAATTTTAATTTTTAAAAATTTCTAGGACTAAATTGAAAAAATGTAAAATTTCTCTTATATAAAATAATAATTATCTATATATCAAAAGAAATATGATAAAATTGTCTACAATTTATTTAATAAATGGTAAAGATACATATAAGAGTGCGTTAAATAATTAATATGTAACTAGACTTATATAGAGTGATTATAGATTTATATAACTAAATATATTAGTTAGTTTAAATATTTAAATAAATATTTTTAAAATTGATGCATTTCATATTTACAATCTATTTACTTTTTAGTATATACATGTGAAAATTTATATAACTTTTGAAATATGCAAATATAATATTTGAAATTGAATTTTTAACAAAAAATATTTGAAATTGAATTCACTTATTATAAATGCATATTTTTTATTATTCTTAATTTTATATTAATATAAGAGTTAACCAATCTTTTTTCATCTTAATTTATGAGAAGTATGTAAAAAAATAAAAATAAAAATAAAAATGTTTGTTATATCAAATTTATATTATTATGATTTTTTGAGATAGGATTGAAGTGAAGAAAAAAATCATATAACATAATATATTGAAGGAGTTTTTGCAATTTTATAAAATTTATAGACTATTTTGTAATTTTTAAAAAAATTATCTAAAACAATACTGAAAATTGACCAATACTGGTATCGTACCGTACCAAAATCAAATATGGTACCAAGTCCAGTATGATATTCATGTGCAATTATATAGAATTTGAGATTTTTTTTGTAATTAGCCCTTATATAAATATGAAACATAACACAAAAACTTTTAATACGTTATGATCAGTTTAGATTGACTCTTTTTAATACATGTATTGAAAGAAATAAATATATTTATTTGAATTTATCTACATATATTTGTGTAATAGTAAAGAAAAAAATAATGAGACGTTTAATATTGAGAATTTTTATTTTACAAATTTTAAAATAAATTTAAATTAATGTCTAAAATATTTTTAAAAGTTTATTTTTATATTATGTGCAAATTGTTATAGTAAAAGTTTAATATTTTACAAGTTTAATGTTGAATTTATTTAATGTGTGCAATAGTTATAATAATTTTCTTATAATATTTATTAATTCCTTGCATATTGTAAATGTTATGGTATAAACATAATATATATATAAGACTAACTCAAAATTTTTATTATTAGACTTATGTTATTGGGATAATTTCAAAAATTTTGGATTTATCCATTAAATATAAATTTTCAATGTAAAACATTCATTAATTGTAAACAATCATTACAATTAAATAAATCATTTCACTAATTTTCATAAATCAATTTTTAAGAAAAATTAGAACTACTACTTGCCTGATTTGCTACTTTTTAAACTAAACACTAAAAATACAACTCATGTGTTGGAGAAGACTTATACTTATCAATTTTTATAATTAGCTTAATAAAAAATTTCATGAAAATTTTTTAAACTTTTAAAAATTTTAATTGGGATAATTCTTTTAAGTTTAGTTGTTATTATGATTTGATTTGATTTAGACAAACAATCAACTGATAATTAAGTTAATATTAACTTGCTTCATTAATTTGAAAACTGAATATTTGATTTGCACTATGATACTTTTTGTATAATTTGGAAATACTATTGAGTTAGAATTGAATTCTTCTCAAAACATTTTCATATCCCACTAAAAAAACAAGAGAATGTGTGTGAATAAGTCAAAGTTAAATAAACTTACTCCGTTGGCTTCAAAGCAAGTACAAAGGTCAAATTTAACGAGTGGTGTTAGTAGTTATTTCAAATGGTGACCTAATTGAGTAATTAGGAGCATTCATGAAAAGATATTACTATCGAGTCAAATGATTATGTGACTTTTCACACAAGTCTATAAATGCCCTTATGTTGATTTAAATTTAGTGTTTGAAGTTTCTTTAAATAATGGTTATGAAAATGTTTGAAAGTTGAAACTTTTTTCTCATGCATGTTCACTTTTATGTAATAGATTTTTGTGGATTGAGTTAAAGTTTCAAGGACTGTGGAGTTGAATTAAATTAATTTATGATGTTATGCAAGTAGTTAAATGTCTAGCAATTTTATGAAATTGAATGAGTAAAAGAGACTCTTGCTTTATATGATTGATTTATCAAATTCTTTCTTAAAGTTGCCACCTATTTCAAGTTAAATGTGATTACATTAATTTTGCTTGAGAACAAAAAATGCTTAAATGTGAAAGAATTTGAGTGTTAAAGAGACTTTTTTTATCACGATTTTGAGAGTGTTTTATTTGTGTTTGGCTTATTTTTAAAAGATTTGATACTCAATATGGCTTATATTATATAAACCTTGTTTTACCTCTCTAATAAAGAAGGAATGAGTTCGGGCAAGTTAAAGCTAAGTTGGAGAAGTTTTGACATGAATTTAAATAAACATAGGTTGAACATAAACCCATGTTTAGAATGTAGGTCAAACATAGCCCATATTCTGTCTTGTGTTAACCCTTGGTCTATTTTGGCTCTTAGAGGTGTCATACAAAAAACATAACCTAAACTTAAAACTGTATTTATAAGATGAACCCTCAAATATGTAATTCAAGAGTTATTGAACAAACACAAAAGTAACACGTATTTGTGTTAAGGGCATGTATTGGCAATGAACTTTACATTAAAAAAGGTGGAAAGCAACATGGATCTGTATTGGTCACGTTCAGACTCGTGTTGATCATTTGAAATTTTAGGGTTTTTTGTATATGAAAGAGTCATAAGGAGATCAAAGAATAGTTGATAAGGGACAAACAAGAGAATCCTGACACAAAAACTAAGCAATTTTGGAAAGTAAGAAGGAGATTATATCTAGATTCAACCAAGAACTTCAAGATTTTAAGAAATCATGAGAATGACTTCTTTTATCATGTTTTCTTTCTTAATTTTTATTGGTTTCTTTTATATTAACATGACTTAAATTGAGATAGAACTAGATAAGATGAATTATATAGCTTTTGTTTTAGATTAATTTCTTTACTTAATGAAATATTCAAGTTTTATTGCAAATTATTAATGGCTACTTATTGTAATTGAATTGAAATATGATAGCATTTTCATTCAATTTTGGATTTCATATATAGGAATTGAGAAATCATATGTACAGAGATAAGATCACATAAATCTTCTTGGCTAGAGTCAAATCTAACAAAAGAAAATAATAAATGAAGTTAATTCATTCTTTGGACCATCTTATGGTTAAGTGCAATTACACATCAAGCATTTGGAATAGAATACAGAGGGTACTTAGTACAAGGAAAGCTATCAACTCCTGGATTGATTTAATTCACTAGATAGGAAGCTTGAGAATGGAAAACAAGGCAGATTACAAAGCAGTTAAGATCAGCGTGGCTTCTATGGGGTCCTACATATGGCAAGAAAGAAACTTTTGAATATTCAGGAAGGAGGCTAGGAGTAAAGAGCAATTATTCCAAAAAATCTACCTTGACTATCCTTGATAGCAAGAGGACTAACACCTAATCTCTCAACAAAATGTAAGGGAAAGATGGTTACTAGCTTGATATCCCTAACTCCAGCTTGTTACTAGAAAGCATAAATTCTCTATATTTTTTACAACTATAGTTCCTTTGTTCCTTGAAAGGTTGTACATACACTCAGGGCGGATCCAGAATTTTTTTTGAGTAGGGGCAAAATTTTAATAGGGATAAATTTTTTTAGAATGAGGGCAAATTTTATTTTATTGAATAAAAAAATTTAAAATAATAATATTTTTATATATTTTTTCTGAAAAAATTGGGTGCCCCACTTGCCCCCAATGTACATCCGCCCCTACATACACTTCTATCAATGAATTATGTTTAATTTTCGAAAAAATATGGATATAACTTTAGAATTTCTACCTATTTAAGAAACTATAAGTAATCATTAAACCAAGATAAATATGAACATTGGAAGGTTATAAAGGAAGTCTTATCTAAATCTTATTTATCTTCAATTGCTTTATTCTTGTCCATTGTTTTAGCTTATTATTTTAGATTTGTTAATTATATATTTTAAATCAATCATTCATTTTATTAGTTTAAATAATACAATACAATTAATACTAATACTATAAGAATGATAGGCATACTTATCTAGTGATCTTTAGTATAATTTTGGTAGAATACATACACATTATAATCACAAATGTTTAATATGTCGAAAGTTAAAAATTAAATTCATTTTTATAGCATATACATCATGAAAAATAATTATCATAATATTATTTATAGGTACATATTTTTTTAATGAATACGATAATTTTATTATAAATGCATACTTAACTTTTTTAATGCCAGGCTTTCATTTTAAAATTATACGTCAATTTTTAATAAAATAATAGTTATTTTCACCAATAATATATTATACATGCATATTTTTATAATAACGATTACTTTTAAATTTTTTAATTCAACCACAATATACTACATGCCTATAGTATGCGTGTATCCCTAGTTTTATATTACCATTTTACTTTTATATTTTTCTTTATATATATACTATTCAATATTTTTTATATACCCATTTTATAAATATGAAATGTGACAAAAAATTAAATGCATTATGATCAATTTAGATTGACTCCTTTTGATATATGTATTGAAAGAAATAAATATATTTTATCCATATATACTTGTGTAATAGTATAAATAAAATTAATGAGATGTTTAATATTGAGAAGTTTTATTTTAGAAATTTTAAAATAAATTTAAATCAAGGTCTAAAGCACTTTCAAAAGTTAAATTCACTTGTTAAAATGTTATATGTGAATTGTTAGAATAAAATTTTAATATTGCCCTTTTTTTTTGCGGTTTGACAAATAGCGAGTCAGGAAAGAAGTAGTTCTAATTTTTCTTGAAAGTTAATAATAAAAATTGGTGAATATTTTATTTAATTTTAATGATCATTCATAATTAATAAATGTTTTCTTTTTTTGTAACTGTCCCATAAGATAAATTTAATAATAAAAATCTCTTAATTATATATATTAGATGTCTAGTACAGTAACATTCACTACATACACGGAATTAATTTAGGTAAAAAAATTTCAAATTTCGGGTAATTCGGGTAATTTGGGTATTATCTGAATTATTTTCGAGCCGGGGTCGGGTAACTCTAAAAAACTTCGGGCCGACTTAATTACCCGAATTAGGTTATAAAATACAAAATTTCAGGTTTTTTTTTATTATAAAAAAAAACAACTTCGGGTAATTCGGGTAAAGCCGAACAAAATTTCGAGTAATTCGGGTCGAGTAAGCTCGGGTAAGAAAAAGTTCGGGTTCAAGCTGGGTAAGATAAAAAAAAAATTCGAGTAATTCAGGCCGGGCCCAAACAGTGAAATTTCGGCTCGAATTACCCGAATGCTCACCCCTAATAAAAAGATAGGCAGACAGATAGGTCAGGCGTAAATCTTTTTTTTTTTACATTAGGTATCCCGACTTAGCCAGACTAATCCTAAGCTCCTACGACCTCACCCCAAGAACCTAGAGGATGTAAATCTGAAACCCCAAGACCCCTCAAGTTCCTAGATAGCCTGTACATTTCTGTGCACAAGGAGCCTTCACATACTTGGATGATTGATCACTGGCTCTCCCTGCTCAGCATCAGGTTCCCATCAGCCCCAGGTTCCTTAGTAGCTTCAACTCCCACACTGCTGCTGGAAGCGAGACGTCCATAATTGATCCAATCAAAGAGCTGTACTCAGGAGGCTAGAGGATTATCAATAGAAACATACCAATTGGTCAGGCATAAATCTTGACCCTACGTAGCGATGATGGGAGAGAAAAAATTGCAAACAAGATGGTTCGGTGCCATTTTATCGCTCAGGAAAAAATAAAAGGGTTTATTTTATTATTTACGGATTTGGTGACCTCGTCATTATAAGAAGTTTGAAATCACGCCGTATCAGTGAGGCGTGGATAAGCATGTGCGGTAAGAATTATCTCATACTACGTCACCAATCCTAATTTCTTAGCTCTAATCGGCCTGCTTATCTTCTTCTTTTGCATTTATGATGGCCGGAAAAGCTATCTCTCTCTAAACTTCGAAGCCCAAAGTGACTTGAAGCCTTAATATGAAAAGTTATGAAACGGCACTGAACACTAGTGCGGACAAAATGATCAAAACAACCGCCCTAACCTTCTTAGCCATAGCAATCCCATTCTTCTTCCTTCTCTCTCCTACTCCCCCAAAATATTACTATCACAACCTCTTCATATCTAATTCACTCTCCGATAATGCCTCTGTATCAGAGCACCTGTATATACTCACCCGACGTCCCCATGTGGCCGGCACCGAAGCCAACGCTGAAGCTGCAAACTACGTTCTAGCTACTCTCACTGCCTATGGCATTAAATCATACATCACCTCCTATGATGTTTCATTGACTTATCCTTTTTCTCGTTACTTGACACTAGAACGGCCAGACTCTGACCAGCCCATCACGTTCAATCTCCAGCAGGAAATTTATGACGGTGACCCATATGCAGATGTGGCCGGAGAAGTTCTACCAACTTTTCACGCATATGCAAAGTCAGGTAACGTGAAAGGACCTGTGGCTTATGTGAACTATGGACGCGTAGAGGACTTTACAAAGTTGAAAGATATGAGGGTGAACTTAACTGGGACAATTGCGTTGGCAAGATATGGAAAAATTTACAGAGGAGACATTGTGCATAATGCTCAAGAGGCAGGTACTATAGGCGTTATTATCTATACGGATAGGAAAGACTTTGGAGGTGGAACAAAAGCTGAAGGGTGGTTTCCGGAGGCGAGATGGATGCCGCCAAGTGGTGTTCAGGTAGGATCAGTTTATGATGGCAACGGTGACCCCACAACACCAGGATGGCCGAGTATTACAGGATGTGAGAGGTTAACAGAAAACCAAGTAGATAAGGGAGGGTATGTTCCACTGATACCTTCTTTGCCCGTATCAGGAGATGACGGTGAAGCGATCTTGAAGGAAATTGGCGGACAAGTTGCGGACGAAGAGTGGCAAGGAAGTGTAGATGCTCCAATTTACAGGGTCGGACCAGGTCCAGGAGTTGTCAATCTCAGTTACACCGTAAGTAGTTGACACATGACATAATTGAGCTGAGTAATGGAGATATGCCAAAGTCAACTGCTAAATACAAAAAATTTCCAGTTCTTATTGCTGCAACATAACCTGCGTTTTGAATTTAATTTCAGGGAAAGCAGGTTATAAGATCTATTCAGAATGTAATTGCAGTAATAGAAGGCGCAGAAGAGCCTGATAGGTGAGAGAAGTTGGAATATAAGCCTATCTGAGTGAGAACCTTCAAGACATCAAATTGAGATTCACAACTTTGTGATCTTAAATTTCAGATTTGTCCTTCTGGGGAATCATCGGGATGCATGGACATTTGGAGCTGTTGATCCCAACAGTGGCACGGCAGTGCTCTTAGAGGTAGTTAGGAGACATCGGATCTGCCATACATAAAAACATCAGTCTTGAGCATGTCAGAGTCAGTTTTCATACTGCTTTTCTATTTTACTTGATAGATTGCGCAGAGACTGAAAAGGCTGCAGAAAAGAGGGTGGAGACCTCGAAGAACAATTGTGTTGTGCAATTGGGATGCTGAGGAGTATGGCCTGGTCTTTAACACCGACACTCTCCTTTTACATTCCCTCTTTTCCCCAATGTTAGGGGAATATTAACTCGTTGCTGTTTGCAGATAGGGTCAACTGAATGGGTAGAAGACAACAGAGAAATGCTTTCTTTAAGGGCAGTTGCTTACTTGAATGTTGACATTGCAGTATCCGGACCAGGATTCCATGTTTCTGCAACTCCCCAACTCGATGAACTCATCAAAGAGGCTACCCAACAGGTACTAAATGTAAATTAGGAGCAGACAAAATGAGTGAAGAAACATGTAAAAGACCCTAGAGAGGTATCGCATAGACAATTAGGTATACTTTCGTGGAATTCCAACCATCTCAATCAATATTTCTTCACTTTGAAGGTTCAAGATCCAGATAACTCGTCACAGACCATTTATGAAGAATGGGTCGGTCGTAGCAGCTATGCTGAGGTAAGTATGAAACTAGTTGTTACCTTCCTGATGAATTTTTAAGGAAAACTTTTAGAAAGATGGCGTCCAATTAAGCATAAAACTAGCCATTAAACAACTTTATTGTCAAGAAACTTTGACAAGCAAAATGATGGATTTCATTCTCAAGATAACAATAGTGGGACTATGATAAAAATGTGATCCTCATTAATCTACTTTGTAATGAAGATTGGGAGATTAGGTGGTGCTGGATCCGATTATGCAGCTTTCGTGCAACATATTGGCATTGCATCGTCTGACATGTTTTATGGGAGAGGAGGTAACCAATAAATTTCAAAGCTCATTTTCATCATCTTCTTTTATCTCTCAACTCCTTCAAAGACATGGACATTGATGACAACATGAAAAACTTTTCCGCTTGAACGTCATTTAGGAAGACATGGATAAGTTACAATTTCATTTTCAAATAGTTGAACATAAGCTTTAGATGAATCGAGATATTTTTCGGTGTAAAAATCAAGTATTTGGCATTTCCATCTCCATAACATGAACAGAATGGCATATATGTAATGAGAGATTCAAGTAAAACCTTAGAAATCCTGTCTCTGAAAAGGAACATACATCCTGAAAATGGCATTTGCTGAATAAAACTTATCAACCAGGAATCAGACTATGCCATGTTAGTAGAGCTCAGGAACTACAATCCTACCAAGTCGCTGGCAAAGCAAAAGAGTATGATATTGGAAACAGTTTACTATGAGCTCAATCACACAACTCAGCAGCAAAAACTAAAGAATCTTTAAAAGAGTAACTGAAAACATAATTCTCAAACGATCATGCCACAATATAGTTCAAAGAAGTCAACTGTAATTACACCCCATATATGTAATATTTTACATTGCTCCACCTCATATTTCTTACTGCTAGAAATCGGTGGCTACAGATTATCCAGTATACCACTCAATGTACGATGATTTCATATGGATGAAAAACTTTGGAGATCACATGTTTCAAAGACATATTGCAGGTTCGTCTAGATAACTCATCAAACAGATAAGACATTGTTCTCTCTCTTTTGTCATTGCTCTTTAATTGTGAAGTATGTCATCGGATAGATCAATGCTTGACAGAACTACTTCGAATTATTCAAGAATTTGTATCAAGGACCCAAAAGAGTCAGAAAAGAACAGATCAACCTGAAATTCACTATGGATATTGCCACATAATTTTGCTATTCTGTAACCACGATACAAAATGCCAATTCAATCTATGGAACTTTTTAATGTTATACTTATTCTCCCCAGTTTCTTACATTTGTTCACCTCTAAAAGCAGTAGCTAGCATTTGGGGCTTGGTAGCTCTTCGGTTAGCAGATGACGAGATCTTACCCTTTAATTATCTGTCATATGCTTACGAGCTCCAGGTGTGTCTATGTTGAACTGATATATCTAAATGCAAGTGACTTGACACGGTAATGGTAAATTTAATGCAAGTAATAACTGATGTCTGACAGAAATGTGGGAAGGAATTGGAAACCGAAGTCTTGAATAAGAACATAAACCTTATTCCATTATTCAATTCCCTTGAGGTGCTAAAAGAGGCAGCCACCAAAATAAACGAAGAGAGAAAGGTACCAAAATCTTTTCGAAATATAAATATATTCAAAATTTGCAATGGTTATAAAGTCAAGTAATTGATGTATAATCTGACAGGCAATCGAGAAAAGCAGAGGTTGGTCATCAACATTGAAGAAAGACGAAACAAAAGTGAGGCAACTAAACGACAGACTAATGATGGCAGAACGAGCATTTACAGATAGAGATGGACTCTCCGAGAGGCAATGGTACAAGCATTTGGTATTTTCCACTCACTCGAATCCCTGGACTAAGTTATTCTGGTATTTTTATGTTTCTTCCACTCACTCAAATCAAATCCCTGGACTGAGTTATTCTGGTATTTTTATGTTTCTTAGAGAAATGTCAAAAAGACCAAAATGCAAAAGAAGCCAACTAAATGCTTCTGCTATCATAACAACTGTAAAGAGAGTTGAGATAGTAACATTTCTGTGCATTGCAGATATATGCACCAGCAAAGCATAATGACTATGGATCGAAGGCCTTCCCTGGAATAGATGATGCCATCAGAAAGGCAGAGAATCTAAAAACTGCAGAGTCATGGCAATTCGTACAACATGAAGTTTGGAGAGTCTCTAGAGCTCTCAGACATGTTTCACTAGTCCTCAAAGGTGAACTAACATGAAAAAAAAAAAAGGCGCAATCAACTTCATGTGATTCAAAGGAAAAAAAACCGTCTTTTTGTCACATCTCTAGACTAGCCAGCAGTATCATGGGGTCTTATTGAAATTCATTGCTAGTTAGAGTACCCAAACAACTGTTATAATTCATGTTTCAGCACTGCACCGTTATATTTTCAGCATGATTATCTAGAGACAGCACGCAAAGTAAATGTGTTAAGAAGACATGAATGCTAAAGACCTTAAATCACTTTACAGATCCAATCTGGAAGTGCTTTGTAGTGTAAGCTCCACATGAATAAATTTAGACCGAGCTCAAACTTTAACCACTACATTTTCCTTTACGGCTAATTTCCTGCACATTGTCTGTCTGTACTAACTGGCACTTTACTCTCTTGCTATTTGCTTCATCTAAAACTAAATTGAGGGAGCATGATGCAGAAAAGAAATTTTGATATGAACAATTACAAGGTAAAGAATTTTTTCAAAGTTACCACCTCAAATTTTCAGACATCAAAGCCTAATTTCCAATTTTCTAATCTCTCATAAACTCTTTAACATATGATTTTAATTAATCGAGTTTCACCACCACCGGCTATTTAATCAATTATCTAATCAGAAGCAAACTGAGGGTGTGTCTTGGAACTATTGGTAAAATTGTTCCTTTGTAACTTTACAGTTACAGGTTCAAGTAACAAAAACAACCTCTTTATTAAATACAAAGGTAAGGTAGAGTACATTAACATTCTTCTCAAACTCTCGTAAAGCGAAGAGCCTTATGTATTGAATACGTTGACTTTTATAATAAGAAACAAATTAAACCCAAATTTATTTCACCTGTATATTAGAATAACATAATTTTTTTTAATTGAAAGGATTTTTCAAGCTATAATGGAAAAGAAACTAGTCCAAAGAATTTTAACTGAAAGCAAAACACCAATAAAAAGTTTAATTCTAAAGTTTGAAGAATTCATTTGCATAACCAAAAGGTTTCTCTAAAATACTATGTAAGCGCATAGCATTGACAACATGCAGGTACGGTCAACTTATAAATTACACACCAAGACAGCAAATTGAATGTAGATAGTGAGATAGTGACCCTAAGCCCCTTTCTAAAGATTGCATATAGAAACATCATAACAATTTAGCAGATAAGGCATAAAAAAATTTAGACATACAATGTACTCAAATAGTATACAGGTAGTTATTTTGAATTAAATATCCAGCATGCTCTCAAACTCAGTCAAGGAGCGTTTTTCTCATCTATGAAAAACTTGTCGCCATAAACTTCAGGGGATTTTCAATAACATAGACAAGTTCAATAGTTATCAGATGAAACACTAATAATTACTATACCACTGAAAGATGCAATTTCAGTAAGCAATCCATTAGTCCAATATTAGGCGGTTCCTCCAAATCCACTCCGCAGTATGACCAGAAGGAGGGAGAGAGAGAGAGACAGGGGATGAGAAATAATCAAAGTTACGAATACCGTACCAGATTTAGTATCGAATTAGGTTTTGGTATGGTACTGTACCGGTCAATACTGGATATCGTTTCGGGTAATTTTTTAAATTTATAAAATAGTCTCTGAATTTTTTTTAAATTTGCAAAATAGTCTATTGGTATGTTGTATAGTTGTACTGTATACTTTACAAGTTTACATCAACCATGTTTCCAAAAATCATAATAATAAATAATAGTCACAATTAATATGAAATAACAATAATTTTAAATATTTCACATATAAATAATAATCACAATTAATATGAAAAAAGACAATCATCATCATACAAATATAAAATTAAGACTAATACAAAGTATTTAAAATATTATAATAATATAATTTCATCATTTTAATAAATAATAATTACATCAAAACATCCAATAAAAATAATAATAAATATCCTTAACTATTACAATTTACAACAAGAGTTCATAACGAGAAAACAATCAAGTAGAAGTTAAACTTGGAACAAAAACATTTACAATTACATTATATATATAGAATTTAACATAATCATCAAATATAAGTAAAATTAAAAGAACAGGAAAAACAAAAACCTGAAACGAAATTCAATCGTCAACTGGAGGATACCTGCTATAACTGCACTGATCCTAGTTATCATTTGGTACAAAATCCTCATCATTGAAAGGAGTTTCATCATCATTATCATTCAAATTTAATGCACCAAATGACATGTCAATGTTTTCTCATATAAGATTATCTTCCAAGTCATTGACATCTACCAAATTCGGTTCTTCAGAAATCCAATCCGCAAAAAGATCAATATTATCAATGGAAATTGGATCAGTTGAACTACTTGTGCTATTAAGACTCCTAGTAAACAATTAAATTTAATTATTAAAAAATTATAAGAAATTATGTTGAAATTAATAATGATAATAATGAAAATAGCATACCTTTCCCGAAGCTTTAAATTGTCACAAACAAAAACCAAGTCATTCAAACTCTTATGCTCTAATCTATTCCTTTTCTTTGAGTGGATAAATTCAAATGTGCTTTAGTTTCGTTCACAGCCTGTTGCACTCACACATTGACTTAAAATCCAAATCGCAAACTTTTTCAATTCTAGAACACCATTTTTGAATTGATCCCACCAAAAAACTATAAGTTATAAGATAACAAAAGTTGTGTTATAAACAAAATAAAGTGATAATTAATTTTCAACAAATAAGAAAAAGAAAATAACTAATACCTGAAGAAAGTTTTCCTTTTTGTTGAATAGCAATCGGCATTCCAAAATCCCCATAAGACAACTTGTAAAACTCCATTTGTGAGCTTAAAAAATCTTGCATCGCGTTAATGCTAACAATTGTTGTAATTGTTAAAAACATTCCTCTATTAACTTCAGCTTGCTTTGTAAGATCCAGTCTAACATACACGTTAGGATTAAAAAATGCCCCAGCTACAAACAATGAAGAAGAAAGTTGTCTTTCCCTTCTCTCATTAATGATTGAAAGATATGGTGTGTATAAAGAAGGCATATTTTTCATATTGGCCTTGATTGCTTCCGTTGCTCTCTTCATGGCATAAAAAATATAACTCATTGTTGGCTTTTTTTTACTATTAGCCAAGCGAAGCACCCTCACCAAAGGCTCACAAACTCGGATAACAAATTGACATTGAGACCAAGATTCTCTATCTTCCAGTATAATATTACAAACTTTCACTCCAGCATTAGACCTAGCATGCTGAGATACAATCCACTTATCACATGTAAACATTTGTCTTAACTCCTTCTTCATCAAAACAAAAGACTGAAGTGTTAAGAAATTTGTGGCAAATCTTATCACAGTAGGACGACACAAATTCTTACTATTGGTAAATTCCTTTCTCATCAAATTCAATACCCATGCACAATTATAAATGAACTTTGTCACCTTTTTCACTTTCTGCATAGTCTTATCAATAACAGAAAAATACCTAGGATCCCCTATATTCTCCAGCATTAGGTCAATGCAATGTGCAACACAAGGAGTTCAAAAAAAATGAATTATACGTATTCTGCAACCTTTTTCCTAGCGCTTTATAAGCAGAATCATTGTCAGTAATAAGCTGAACAATATTTTTCGGCCCTACTTCATTCACAACTTCATCAAATATCCTAAACAAAGTCTCAGTATTTCTAATAAGGCCAGATGCATCAATAGATTTCAAAAATATAGAGCCATTTGAAGAATAAACCAAAAAATTTATAATAGGCTCTTGTCTCCTATTTGTCTAACCATCACACATAATTGAGCATCCATTAATACCCCAACTCACTCTTCTTTCAGCCAAATAAGTTCTCATTTCAGAA
>JANKOD010000192.1:9070216-9087914 GCA_026284645.1 Erythroxylum acuminatum
TATATTCTAAGTAATTATATTTATTATATTTTAATTAATTATATTTAGAATATATTTAATTTTAATTAATTATATTTAATATATTCTAATTAATTATATTATTTTACTAAAAAAATAGGAAAGAATGACTTTCATTCCACACATATTTGAAGGGTATGGAGCAATCCCCAAAACTCAAATATCAAAATACTGTTCATGCAATGATAATATATATAACCAATCAACGTCTTCCAAACCGTTGAACCAAGCACCCCCTAAACTCATAAGCCCTCTATCTTTATTTATTCCACGCAAGTTGGAAATAAAACTGATGACAAATGGACAAAATTTTCCTTAAGGAATCCACTTAATTACTTAGATATAAAAACAAAAAACACGATATTGGGCAAGTGTCACAGGCATGACAAAGGGAGTCACTTCCGTGCAGAATTTCTCACTATCGTGCAATAATGGATATTTTGGTTTCTTTAGTTATTCTTTTGTCATTCCAAATTTATGCTTTCAAACCAAACATTGAGATTACATCATCATTAGAAATTCTTAGGAATAAACCAAACTAAATAATACATATTCTATATATTCTTCATTTATTTTATTTATAAAGAATTATCATTCTATTCCTTATCTATTTATGCACCAAACACCCTATTAGTTATAATTTCCAACAATTAAACACTCAAATCTCAAGATTAAGCATTTAAGGAGGAGAAGAGAGACTAGACTGACAAAAAATTTAGTAAAAGCAGTAAAAAATATATAATGCTATATAATTGAAAGATATAAGTCAACGTACCCAATATACAAGGCTCCCCGCTTTGCGGGAGTCTAGGAAGGGTATGTGCGTAGCCTTCCCTTGTATTTTTACAAAGAAACTGTTTATGTGATTTGAATTTGTGACCTTATGGTCACAAAGAAGTAACTTTACTAGTTACTCCAAGGCTCACCCTCATATAATTGAAAAATATGTGAATAAAAATGGATATAATAGAAATCATGCAAATGGATTTTGTTATTCTTTTCCCTCCATATGTGGTAAATGAGCATTCCAAATCTAACTTTGAAGAGCTTGAGATCACCTTTGCCAATAATACTAAACTTGGATGCCCAGGATAAAGTAAATAGCCAACTTTGATTACTCTAGTGCAAGTTGAATGATAACGATAATAGATCCTATAAAGTATTGGTGAATATGTAGTTAAAAAATAGATGATCATGAGATTCTTTGCAACTTTCACATAAGACACACTGCTAATCAGTAATGTAGAACTTCAACTTATCCCTAGTTCCTAGCTTTAAGAAGAGGCTAACTAGTGAAAAAAAGAGTGAGAAGGAGCAATACTGCAATCCTATACCAGTCTATATTTAGGGAATTTCTCATGTAATTGTGAAGAACACGGATTTATCAAGTCCCTATTGCATAACATCTGCATTAGACTAATCAGGAATATAACTTGGCATGTTTTGCATGGTGTTATCAAAGCCTCTTGAAGAATGGAATGGCCAAGTTCAGCTTCCATTATTGATTAGCATTGGACTTTAGTATGAGTCGATATAAATCCTTTTAGCATTGGATAATCTATAGTCATATATAATAGGCCAAAAAAGCACAAATTGTCAAACAAAAAATTAGTGCTCTTCTCATCTCTAATTTTATGCTTGATGTGAGCTTGTATAAATTATCTGGTATGTAAGATCTACTAGAGTGTATAAGACTGAGTTGCTTTAGTCTTGACAGTCCAAATGTTTTTTCTTTTAAATGGTACATCTGTATCAATTTTACCCAAAGATTTTCCTTCTCTGCACAAAGTTTCCAAATTTTTGCCATTAAAGTTCTAGTCATTCTATATGTAGATATAATTACAAGCCCTCCATGTTGCTTTGAAAGACATATTGTGATCCATGTAACTTTTTGGGCTTTTCTGCAATTGCTAATAGTACCTTTCCATATGAATTCCATAATAAGTTTATCAATCCTCTTCAAAACGCTCTTTTGAAAAGCAAGATAGAAGCACCAATATGCATATAGATTGCTGAGAATTGAGATTGCCAGTTGTGACCTACCTCCATAGTACAGAAATTTGTTGCTCTATAAGGTGATTTTTTTCTATGGTTGAGATTAGAGTTTTATAGCCTACTCCCCTAATCTTCTTTGAAGAAATGGGAACTCTAATGAATTTGAAAAGAACCTATTAGTGTTTTAATCCTAATGGAGATCACATATGATCCAGTATGTGTAGGGAAGTAAGCAAAACTTTTTACTAGATTAAAACACAAGCCTAAGACAAATCTAACTATATTTAGTGAAGCTAACATCAGTTTAGTTAAAGTAAAGTCGACTCTACAGAACATCAGAAGATCATCAACAAAGGACAATGATGAGATCTTCAACTTCTCATAGTTATGATGAAATTTGAACTAGGGATTTCTAGTAATGTTATGTGATGTGATCGTATATAATACTTCCTTAGTGATTGTAAAGAGATATGGAGATAAAGGGCTTCCTTGTCTTAGTTCTTGAACAACTTTAAAGAGGTTTGACAGCTCCCTATTGATCAATTGAACTATGGAGACTAAGATGATATAAGCCCAAATCCATTTGTTAAATCTGCTAGGATATGTATGGCATGACTTTTAAGTAAAAAGGTTCAATTAACATTATCAAAAGCTTCAATAAAGTCTATATGCAAAGCATGGATGTTGATGTGTTGATTACTGTTGTACCTGTTAGAGAAGTGCTCTAAAGGCAATCACCTTTAGCACTTATTGTACAAATAATTTTATCATTAATAATGGCATTTTTCATTATTTCGATGTTCATACATTTATAGATTTGATGTTGATCTTAAATTGATTTAATGAAGTCTTTGATACAAAACATAGCATGGAGGAAATCATGATAATGAGATTCCTATCATGTGTAATTATGTTAGTATCTAAACTTTTCTTAGTCATAGGATTAATGAGATGGGATATCATTAATCCGGATTGACTAACATATATTATACTCCTTGATTAGATCAAGCAGTAGATCTTATAAGCTGTAAATATGAGTTGTTTAGAGTTAACATGTAGATGCTTACTAAGGGTAGTAAGTACATTAGATTGACCCACTGTGAGATGATCATATGGATATTTTATTCCAGTGTCAATGATAGTCTCGTCATAACAATGGTGCAAGTATCGTTTGACTTGAGGTGCTCAAGGATATCTCGGATACTAATCTTGTGCTTTGACTCCATTCATTAGTGCCTTTCAGGGGTTACTCATAAAGTGCTGATTGGGTACAGCTTGAGAAATTCAGAGGTAATTGAGTAGCCAATAAATGATTCACCACTCCTGATAAAAGGACCTGATACCCACAACCTCTTGTCTAGGTCATTCCTCGGGAGTCTTTGGCCAGAGCAGATATTTGTCATGAAGAGAGTCTTCAATGATACATAGAGTAATGAGAGCCTCATGATAAGATCTAATATCACTTGGACTAGATATGATGTAGTCAGTCTAGTGGGGGTTGACACTTTGACCATACTCTGAACTAAGTGGGGTATAGATGGTGAAAGAACGAATTGTATGGCAACATTGCGTATGGAAGGTTCATAATCAAACTACTGACTTTCTAGTCAATTGGGGGTCATAACGTATTGCTAGATACTGCTTTTGACTTAGTTGAATTAAGTGCTAATTCAAGTGACCAATATAACCGGGAACCTAAAGAGTCACACACATAGGAGATCCGAAGGATGAGTAAAATGGTCTTGAATGGTGATTCAAGATATGAGAGAGCGTTTTGGGATTGTATTGCAATGTGATTGTGGTAGAAAACGTTGCATGGAATGGATTAGAAATAAGTGTTGTTGGTTGCTAATTTGGTCATTAACTTCTCAAAACCTCCATTAGTGCATGCTATTTATAGTCATTAACTTCTCATAACTTTCATTAATGCATGTTATTCATGGTCATTAACTTCTCATAACTTCCATTAATGCATGTTATTCATGACCATTAACTTCCCATAACTCTCCATTGGTGATGGGGGTTATGGAAAGTCAAATGGTGCAGAAAATAGAGATGATTTTTGTACATCTTATGTAAGACACAAGTGAAAGAAAGGTTCTTTCTAACACAAACACTCTTTTTCTCTCTAACTCTCACAAGAGTTCTTATCTTTGTTAGCCCAAAGAAAGAATTCTAGCCATCTCCTAATGATGTTTCATCCTTATATCTTCATATGAAGTTTCATTAGAGACAGTTTACGTTGATCGTTGTAGTTTATGACAACCTAACGTGAAAAAGATTAAAGAACGAAGGAGATCGTCGGAAAGGTATGTAAACATCTTATATTTCATGTTTTTGTTTTTTATGTCTATATGCATGAGTAGATCTGGTTTTTGAAGTTCCGTTTTATTTTTTGCTGTGTATATTTGATATATATTATGTATGAGATGTATGACCGAAACCTTATATTTTCCTTGGTGCATATTATTTGCTGATGACATTGTTTTAGTGGATAAGAAAAAAGAGGGGGTCAATGTCAAGCTTGAACTTCGGAGGGATACGTTAAAGTCAAAGGATTTTAGATTGAGTCGAACTAAGATTGAGTACGCAGAATGTAACTTTTCGAGACATAAGGTGGTTATAGATGTGGTGATAAAGATGGATTAGAAGTTATACCGCAAAAAGAGTGTTTTAAATATTTAGGATCTATCAACCAAAGCAACAGAGAAATTGATGAAGACATAATCCATTGGATCAAATCAAGGTGACTTAAATGAAAAAGTGATTCAGGGATTTTGTGTGACAAGAAGATATCTCTCAAACTTAAAGATAAATTATATCGTTTAACGATTAGGTCGGTCATGCTCTGTGGAGCAGAGTATTGATCGATCAAATAAGTTCATAATCATCAGCTAATAGTAACGGAGACGAGGATACTCCGCTGGATGTGCAACCTTATTAAAAAGGATAAGGTCAAGAATGTAATAGTGAGGGACAAATTAAAAGTTACTAATATTATGGATAAATTAAGAGAGACAAGACTTAGGTGATTTAGTCATATTAAAAGAGGACACCAAGACACTTCAATGAAAAGATGCGAAAAGATCGTACTTATATATTATAAGAGAAAAATAGAGAGGCCTAAAAAGAATTGAAGAAGGTGGTAAAAAATAATACGACAATGTTAGAACTTATGAAGTATATAATCCACAATAGAAAAACTTTATCGTGTTAAGATTCAGGATCTTAACAGTCCTCTTTAATCTTAACTCTTACCTCTTGTAATTAACCTAAGAGGTAATTACTCATCGTCGTCGTCGTCGTCGTCGTTACTATTACCGACTATTTGTAGTAGTATTATTATTAATTTATACATATGTTAGTATTTTATTTATTATTTATTATTTTACTCTATTTTATTATATATATATTTATTATTATTATTATTTCTATTTATTTTTTAATACTTAACTATTGTATATTTCTATTTATTTTATTATCATTCTTAATTAGTCTTTTTCAAACCTCTACTAATTAAGAATAAAGTTACGTACTGTTAGACTTCTTCAAACATCTGCTTTAGTAAAATTTTTGCTGGTGTTATTATTGTTATTCCTATTGTGGAGTAAGCACACCAAGAATCTTATGGTCTAGCAAAAACATGGACTTGATTTGATAGTTTCTGTGCATTCCCATCACCATATAAGCTGTACAAGTCGTGAGTGGCTAAAATAAAACTTGGAACTTTTGACCCTCTTTATCTGTATACATTTGAACTACATCAAGCATCATATGTACAATAAATCACTCGTATGCGTGAGTTATTTACTTCCAAACCTTGATAGCCCCATCTCTACTACTTGAAATCAGAAGTCTCTGGTTCAACTTGACAGAAGCCAAAGAAAGAATGGCATCTCGGTGGCAGCCAGCAGGGTCGATAGCCGCAGCTGCAAGTACTCCCTTTGCTGTCAACTTATTTGTCATAGAACTTCTCGTCTCCTATTTGGAACAAAAAAAGTGAAGCAACTTCTCATATCTAAATATTGCCTACCATAATAACAAGGTGAAAATAACTGAACATGTTGCCAGATAAAGGTAAAAACAAAAGAAAGATGAACTTATCCTGTCATCAGAAAAGTAATATTTTTCACTCAACAGCTAGTTCAAAGCAAACAACAAAGCTCAAGCGGTACATATAAATAGGTAAATTCATTAAAACAATCTCGATACCTGCACAACTTGCACCCCAGAACTTGATCGCATTTCATATGTATCATCATTTCCCACTCCATTTACATTTGGCCCACAAATACAATAACTGCGGTCCGGACTACAATTATGATAATGAAGAATTAAGTCACTAACTGCCACAGAACAAAAATATACACAGCCAATAAAGGAAATGAGAAAGAGGAAGAAGAATAACCTGCAATGGTCCCATCGACGAATCTTCAAGTCAGTACCCCCAGTCAATAGATCACCCCCAGGTAAGGGGAGCATTGAACGAATGCCAGGAAGTCGAGAAGGAGGTTCATTCAACTCGTCAACTCTATACTTTGAATTGACATTCCGCCTCATATCTGGCTTGAAGTTTGCCTTACTCGATGGCCTGGTCAAGGCCCATGGCATATTGGACATTTCCGCATCATCATCGTAATGTGCAACCTTCAATACCTAGACAAAAGAAAGACCGAAAGAAAACTGTAGCAACAATACGTGTGATAAATCCCAAGTAATAAGCAGGCCCAGAGTAAATTAGTTTCAACTATATGAAATGGATAACCATTAAATACATCAAAACACAGTCCAGGATATCACATTAGATGTACATTAGACATTCACCAATTCCAAAATACCCTAAAAATTCATCTTCATTGTTTTTAGTAGGATGCATTGTCTGTCAATGCACAGTCTGACTTTCTACTGTTGCTCTTCAATGAATTTCAAGTAAAACCTCACTGTTCATCATCAACAGTTAACTCAGGGTGAGTGATAAATAAACTTTGATCCATAGCAAAGGACAATAAGTAACAGATTATGCAAAGGGAATCTATCTTCCAATGAGAATTGCATTAGAAACGATTTTTTTGCAGTCACTATATTTTGCAATGACAGTTTTTCATACCAACTTTCAACTCCATTCAGTACTGCTTTCTTAATACAACTGGCACTTTTACTCACCTTTTCCACATTCATGCTCTGTAAACTTGAGTATTTATCAACTACTCAACCTTACATCATCACGTTTTAACTCTTACCTTTCCAAGTTTACAATGATAAATAAAAAGAACAGCAATCTACCTGGTGGCAGCTCCCAGTCTCAGCATTCCAAAGGGAAACTTCATTACAACCAGCAGCAACATATACAAGGGGTCTTACAGAATTAGACACAGCAGCATTAGGAGGGGGAACAAAAAGGCACATCTTTTCAACAGGGCATGTAACAGAGTATTGCCATGAGTTTACAGGTATCAGAAACCTCAAGTCCCATAAGGTAAGCACACCCCTAGAAGACCCCGAGATAAACCAATTCCCACAAGGACCTGTCTCAAGGGAAGACACATAGCCCTCATCAGAAACTGCCTTCAGTGTCCAGGCCTCCGAATTTGCTCTGATATCCCAAAGATGCACGCCACCATTTTGAGTGCTGTACATAATCTGATTGTCAGTGCTCTCACCATTGAAATTCAAGAGGCTGAGTATGGCACCTTCTTTGATATCCTTTTTTTTTATATCGGCAATACCAGAGTACTTTTCAACAACATTGCCAAGCCCTCTTGATATATGGTCAACAGAAAATAAATGCATCATGCCATCACATGCTCCAACAACGACTTGAACAGAGTTACGGAGCATAACTGTGCAGAGTGCTCGGCTTCCCTCCAGGTGATAAGTTAATCTTGATCTAAATGAAATATCTTTTTCCAACTTTCTTGAATCCCACACTTTGAGAGTTGAATCATCAGAAGCACTCACAAAAAGGCTATGATTATGTGAAATTGCAACGTCATTGACTGCGGAACGATGCTCCTGCAGATGTGCAACCAACACACCCCGAGGTCTCCAACCTGAATCTGGAACCCCTGTTGTTCGTGAAAACGATGGCAATCCAGTTGCATCTGACAGAGCAGAAGCGTCTTCTAGAGTGAAAGAACTTCCTTTTGTCGTGCCAGATAATCCCAGTTCTTGAAATTTACTAGTTACATAAGTTGTTTGATCTGTTTCCCTACTCTCTGGCTCGTGGACAACTCTATAGAACTGTCTAGAACCCCCACTGATGCTAAATGAACCTGAAACCAGCTTAGGTGCAGGAACAGAACTGGCCAAGCTAAATGATTTGTTTATTGGATCCATCCAGGGCATGTATGACGAACCAGTTCCAAGAGAGTTCATGCGCAATGAAGAATCTGAAGCTGCCGGAGGATTTTTGACTGCTCGCCGGTCCATGCTAAAAGAGTACAAAGGTATTCCTTCAGAGGAATTATCATGCATAAAACTGTTCATACTACTGTGTGTAGACATATAACCTGAGAATTGCAGCTTTTGAGAGCATAGAGGATCACGAATATCAACTGTGCTGGAAGAATTACTTATAAAACCCATAGAATTCAATTTGGTATCACCAACCTCTGGTTGTTCCACTACATCGACATGTTTTTGAATCTCAGGAAAAGGTTTCGTGTCAGGCCAATTCTTCACTGAACTTAGTTCCACATCCTCTTTCGTAAATAAATCCACAGAAGCCCCTTGTTTTGATTTTGCTGATGAATTGTACCAGATTTTTCTCTGCCTTTCCAGCATGTCTGAACTCGTCGCATTTTCTAAGACTTGGTAAAATGACTGTCTTGAGACAGGATTCTTCAAACATGAAAGCAGAGAATTCTCAGAAGCTAGGGAAGGCGGTTGTCTACGGAGGAAAGGCCGTATAACTGGAGCAAGGAAAACATAAGAATCCACAGCACCTAAGGTCTCACTGCTGGCAGCAATGAAACCGACAGCTGACCTTCTAACCCACTGACTAGGATAACACAATAATGGAAATGCACGTCCTATCATTTCAAGAAGTATACGCTTTCGTAAGAAGCTAACTCTACACAGAATTGTCAAACAGTCCAATGCATTGACAATCACAGCCTCAGTCTGGTCACTTAAAGCTTGTTCAATGTAGGGAAAAAGATACTCTTCTACACTTCTTTGGCCCACAAAGAAGCAGACATAAACAATCTTGTCATAGAATAATGCCCTAAGCTGCTCATCTCGATCATTCAGAAATGCAGGCAGGATGGGTAGTAGAAAATCATTACTCTGCCTCTGACCAAAAAAGCAGCATAGTTTGCCAATGTCCTGAAGCAATGCTCTTCTGATATTTGGAGTTTGTTTTGCGCCCATAACAAGTTCTTGAACAACGTCAGCAATGGATCTCCTAAGCTGCACAAGCTGTGCATCATTATTTATCCTTTGAAGCTGTCCGGATGTTTCAATTAATGATGCCTTTGACTTCTGTTTTGAACTAACTTCATCAAGAACACCTGCCTCAGTCAAGCTTATTGAATGAATCAAGAACCCATATGCGGTAAGTGCCAACTTTGCAATATTGCTAGCATAACAAATTCTCACACTTTCTTCTGGGTCATCAGGAAGCATGGAAAGCATTGGAAGAATATACTCAGGGAATATCTTTGCATCACTAGGAGGAAATTCCCGGACTAGAGGCAGAATGTCACACAAAGTTTCCAATGCAGCAGCACGCACTATTGCTGCTTGATCTAACAGCATTGCAACCACATATGGTAACACACGTTGTAGCCTATCTTCATCATCAATATATAATGAGGAAGATTTGAGTAAGAGTATGGCCCCTCTCCTCAAATGAGGTAACTTGACATTACGTATACAAGAGCAAAGCAGAGAAGCAATCAGAACCATACCTTCACATTTCATACTATCTTCAGGTAATGGTAAAAATGGCATACCAAAAGTATCTGACTGACTGTCATACTTAGACATCAATGACTTCAGGTCATCCACGGTGATCTTTTTCAAAAAGGGATGATCATTTCTTCTAAATGCATTGGAAATGGCTTGAAGAAGTTCACCAGGAGATTGCTGTGTACAATTCATAGGATCCTCCGATAAGGTAGAATTGGGTGCATTGTCAGGCATTGACTTCAAAGTAGAAGAACCATCGCTTTGTTTTACATCCCCAAGCAAGGTATTGATATCACCAAGAAGTTTGCATTGACCATGAACTATACCCTTATTTATTTTGTCTCTGTATTTTGAGTCCCTGACTAAGTCCAAGTTTTGTCCCTCAATCATCTCATTAGATGGCTTACAAATCAGGTTATTGGCAGACATACCCACTCCATTTCGTGTTTCCTCGCTTGTCCTACTGCTCATCATTTGCTTAAGTATCTCATGGAAAACACTCTGGCACATTACAACCTGCACAAGAGACATGATATCAGCACGGTAGTGAGTAACAAAGACCACCAAAAATATAAGCAGAGTACTAAGGGTCTTTACCCTCATATCAGACTGAATAGGATTCCAGCAACAGTAAAAGTTATGTAGAAATGGTGAGAAATAGCTAGGAAAAACAACATCTACGTAGTTTTGTAGGTAGCCTTCAGCAGAAAGTCGTGCCTCTGGCTCCAACTGAATCATATGAAGTATCATCTTTCGGATTCCAGAATCTGGGATCTACATATTCAGTGCATATCAGTCTTCAAATAAATATCTCATATAGATTAAACTGGATTGAGACCGACAGTAAAAGATACTTTAACCTTTTCAAGATGTTGGCTAGGATCATATTGTCCTCTACGATAAGCAAGAAGCTGAGAGAGTTCAAACAGTTGCTGGCCCTCAAGAAAAAGCTCAGCAATTACACACCTAAATAGGTCCGCAAAAAAATCTAAATTTATTAAAGCCATCCAAGGACAGTACCCTGTCTTTTACCATCAAAGACTAAATTGAAAAGCCAGAATGCTCACCCCACAGCAAATATATCCATGGATGGCTTCAATAGTGCATCAAGAGCAACCTGCATCTCACCTCCGTGCTCATAGAATCTCTGAAATTTTGAGGAGAAGTAACTTGTATAAATGGGAACAAAGAAATCGATAGAAAAAGGAAATTAGAAGATTAGCTACAGCTAATAAAGAACAGCTTGGATTGTAAAAGACAACTTCAATTATGCACTATTGATTCTTGAAGATCTAGTCAATATCACTTCTCCAAATGCTATCAACAAAAGGTCTCTATTTCTGAAAGTTGTTGGCTGTGTTCTTATTACCACCCAAGATCGACCCTAGCTCGAAAGGTTGAACATGAATCGTAACTTCTAAAGCAAGGTCATTGAAGTTTTCCACAATTAACATTGAACCATAATCAAAACAAATTTAACACCTGACATGAAATAAAAGGACAAGACAATACCTCAGGTGCAAGGTAACATAGCCTTCGTCCTCCCGTGTCAAAGAAGAATGAGAAATCCGATGGGTCATCATATGGAATATAAGTTGGTTTGAACGATGCAAAGTCGGCAAGATAAAGCCAATTCCAGGAAGTTACAAGTACATTCTCACACTTAATATCACCTAATGCGGTAAAACAAGTAATTAAAATGATATGTCACGAAATAGAAATTTGTCAGAACTGATTTCACTCACCATGACAAATACCCTTCTCATGGCACTGTTTAACAGCAAGAAGTAACTGCGGACCACCAGAAGTAGCATATGTCAACAGTGAAATACTAGAAAAGTGTGTCAAAAAATTGTTGAAAAGAGGAACATATACATAGACCTGAAAAGCCAACCATTTCTTTTCCACAAGACTCAGGAAGGGTCGAGTGCTCAATCTGTCATGTAGATTATTGAAGAAATATTGCCTCAAAAGATACGCTGCTTTATCAGTTTCCTGCCAAAACTGCAAGAGAAGACAATCATGTGACGAACTTAGCGGCCAAAAAGCTCCTCTTAATCCCGTTAATCTGATACTGGCAAAGTTACCAACGAAGATTCCATTTATTTGGCTTGTAGTTCTCGACAGCACCAATATTAAGATTCATAACACAATCCGCTTCTAGTATAGAGGCTCATGTAAGAAATTCACATATACTAAGATGATAGTCCAAATTCTCTTTCCCAGGACACCTAGGGCCGTGCTCAGACTTTCACATTTAATCGTCCCAGTTCCCTTGAACATGATACGTGGATTACAATTCAATTAAATACTTTCTTTGGATCCCCATACACACTTCAACCATTCCATCTATATATCCCACTTATTTCCATATATCTTTTCTGTAGCAAACAAAAGAGGGATGAACTTCCTAATCTATTAAATAATTAAATTCAAAGTTTAACAAATTCTACAACAAAAAAACAAAGTAAAAATACTAGAAATTGCGCTCCCATCCTTCCCGCGCTTTCTAAGAGAACCGCACGTAATGTTTCAGTAACACGAATACATTACAATTTAACATAAATCTTTAAAACCCTAAAACTTTGAGACTTTTCTAGGCAACCAAACAGAGAAATACAAAATTCTCAAAAAGAAACAAACAAGCAGTAAAACTGAACCTGGAAAGGCCAAACGTGGGGGTGATCAAGGGCGCGGAAGGTCTCCTTGATGTGTTCGAGTCGGCGCTCGTACTCTCTGAGGTCTATGGGGTCGCCGCGCTTGAAATAGACCTTGACGAGTACCAAACCCTCGTCGTGCTTGCAGAGGATGGACTTAAAGAAGCGCCCGCGCCCGAGCACCTCCTTAAGAACCAAATTGTAAGAGGACGGCAAGTCGTGGAGATAATACTCCGACGCAGAGACCTGCGTCGTCCTCGCGATCTTGTTTCCCATTCTCCGATTGCGCTCCTTCGCTCTCTTTCTTTCGCTACGGATTTTGTGATAGATTCGGCATTGCTTGAGTTTCCAAACGACGACGTCGAAGAGATGAGAACAGGTGAACTTTGCTGAAGCGGCAAAAAGAAGGATTGAGGAATACGTTGGACGGTAGCGTGGAAGCCTTTTTCTTGCAGTTCCCTCAACGGTTTAGACTGCACTACTCCAAAATTTATTGCATGTTAATTTAGGATTTTAAATAGACCCGAAATTTAAATTATTGGGAGAATTAAAATGAGTTAAAATTTTGAAAATTAATGGTACTAAAATAGTAGCATAATTTTTTAGTGTGCTTTGAATAAATTGTTAAATTACATATTTCAATAAATTATTTAATAATGTAATAATATTAGATTTACTTATATTAATAAATTTAACTGGATAATAGCATTAGCTACCAAAAGTGGAAAGTAACAAAAAGACTTCTAAACACCAATTGGTTCACTGCTTTAAGTGCTCCATGCACTTTGGGAGGTACTTTCTAACCGCCAATTAATTCACTCACTATGTTTTATGAGTTATATGCACTTTTTACGGGTTCAGAATATTTGTTCTCGTTACTTGTTATATACACATTCATCCATTCATTTTTTGTGAGTCTTATTTATTGAATAGATGGATACTCATAGAATAAGATAGGAACATCTGTTCTCATTACTTGTTACATAAACATCCATCCATTCATTTTTTGTGGGTCTTATTTATTGAATAGATAGATACTCATAGAACAAGATAGGAACAAAGTATTAAGAATAAGCAATCTATTCCCCTTTTTATGTGAAAAAAGATGCTTACTTGTTTTTTTAGCGAATAGAAAAATATAAAAAAAAGTAAGAAGTTGAAGTATGATGTGATTGTTTTGGTTAAATGGTCTAGTAAAGAAATATCAAAATAATCTACGTTTTGAGCAATTAAAAATGTTAACAATTCATATATTATACTTGGTTGATAAATTATTAGGTTAAGATTGACTTTTTTATTTTAGCCTTTATATTTTTTTAAGTAAAAATATGCATTACTGTTTATGTGATTTAAGTACTTTTGAAAAAATTTTAATTTTGAAAATTTTATATCATAAGATTAGATGTGTTGTCATCAAAAGTTAGTGGTGAGCTTAGCTAGCTAGTAAAGTAACTTAGGCCCTTTAAAGGCCAATACTCCAAAGGAATGCAATGAAAATTGACCTAAATGGAAATGGATTTCATCTCTGATCTATTCAACCTGAATCATATTTATTATTTCCTTCAAAAAATGGTTTACCTTATATATGCCAGAGATGCAAATCTATAATATTTTATGCCATTTCTTTGAAGGAGAAGGAAAAAATGAAGAGTTCATCTTCAGTGATCGTAGTGTTTTCTAGTCCACATTTCTTGCAGTTCAGGTTAGCCCAATGTTATACACTTGGAAAAGCTAATCTCTTGTCTAGGAAGTAGCCAACTAAGGCAACTTTCCACTTAGTTGCTTCCTTTATCAAAACACCAGGTGGAGGAGGGATAAGTCCCTCCTTATTCTATTAAAAAAAGTGCAACTTGCCAAAGGTTTATAGATCTCCTACAACTCTTCTCTAAGACGGTTTCTTCAGTTTCTGAGCAAAAGGCGAGCTGCTAGGTTTAGTCAACTTAAAAGGTAGGGCAGGGAAGTCTTTGTATGACTATTGTGTAGGGCAACTTGAGCTTCAACTGACATTTTGTCTCTAAACTGTCAAGATTTGGGCTTAAGCAGGAAATCAAAAGAGGGGTATAGTTACTTAATATGGAAAGAACCTAATTTGGGCCATTTGGATAGACTGAATTAGAAAAATAAAGGCGTCGATAGAGGTAAAGGTGATAACAATGAAGAGTAATGTGTAAGCAGGAGTGTGAGAGATCAAGGGGAAATGTGAAGACATTCATAAAAGGCACGATTATAGTGAGAAGGAAGAAAAAAAACAATATATAGCTTTGATACATACTCAAGTTATGGTATGTAAGGTTTATCGAATGCATTTTCGATCCCTAGAGGTTTCCACATAGCACATAAACATACCCTAATAGAGTCCAATAAGAGGATCCTTTTTTTTCAGGCCTTGATTACGACTCTTTGTTCATTCATATTAGAATTGGAGCAGTCTTATGAATCCATTTTATGAAAAAGTACGGCAAGATTTTTCTTCTTCTTATATAATTCTCATGTATATGAATACAATTTTTTTCTTTGTAACCAATCCTTTTATTTATGATACAACATTTTCTCGATTCCTTAATAGCTTGCTATGAAAAGGTAGAATAGTTTACATAATTCTTTGCTAATTATTTTCAGGCTAACCTATGGTTGGTCAAAGATCATTTCATGCATTATGTTAAATATCAAAGAAAATTTATTATGGCTTCAAAGGATACACTTCTTCTGATTAAAAAAGGAAAAAAAATTTGTCAATATCATTGTGTGATTTTAGCCTAAAAAAGATCGATATGAACTCATTATCCAAACACTCTCTAGATGTTTTAGGCTATTTTTCAAGTGTACGACGAAATCCTTCAGCGGTACAAAGTTAAATGCTATAAAAATCATTTTTAGATAATATTAAGAAGAAACTCTATTCAATAGTTCTAATTATTCCTTTGAATGAACATTAGCGAAAATGAGTTTTTGTAACAAGAAAGGGCATCCCAATAGTAACTCCGCCAGGATTGATTCATCAAATTATGATATTATCGCCCAATTTTTACATATATGCCAAAAAATAAATTATTATAGTTGATTCTTAAAAAAAATTTCACCAAATAAAATATATACTTTGAATTTCTTGTGTAAAACTAAGGCTTGTAAACACAAAAGTACTTTGCATGTTTTTCAAAAGATTAGGTTACATTCTTGGGAGATTTTTTATGGAAAAACAACAAGTTCTTTCTTTGATTTTCCCAAAAGGCTCTTCTATTTCACAAAAAGTATACAGAGAGTGGTTTTGGTATTTAGATATTCTTTACATGAGCGGTCTAGCCAATCATGAACAATTAGTTATGAAAAGATGTAAATCAAATCAAAATTCTCCCTAAATGATGAAGAGAGAACAAAAAATTCTTTCATTTCTATTATGAAATGTTAATGTACTATACGAATAAAGATTGAGCAACTAATTATTTAACTTTCTTAGAGATTTTGCATAGAAGGTGATGAGTACAATTTATACATAGGGAAAATTGTGTGGAACAAAACACACAAGCATGGCTTGGGAAGTGATTTTTTTTACATATTTTAAATCCATTTTCTACTCCATCTTATTAGTTCCGGGTTTGAGTCCTAAGCAACCTATTATAACTATCTATTGAAATAGTATGAAATCTTATATGATATGTTGGAACCCCACCTTGGTGAGACACGTGTCCGGCGTCCTACGTGACACCTGGATACATAACCCACCAGGGAGGGAGTCCTCACCACAGAAGAAACTCAAATCAAACTTAGTTTACTTACTCCCGAATAGATCTTGACAATTTTACCCTAATATGTCTCAATAAAATTGATCTACTTAGGGCCCATAATTGAATCCGATTCCTAAGTTAAAATGAACTTTCATGCCTCTAGATTAATTTAATCTAAAAAATCACCTCAATCGGATTTCTCAAGCTCAAGAATTCACCAAAATACGGAAGCATGAATAAAATTTTCATCCAATTGCTTCACTTTAATAAAAACATAATTTAAACTTAATCCCGAAGGCTCTAGAATTTGCATAAAAGGTAGAATTTTTTTTCTTCTGAAAACCGATGTTTCAAAAATCGAGTAAATTGGAGGTCAAACGAAAAAGTTATAAACGAAAGAGTGGGAGGAGGTTTAATTTTGGAAAAAGGAAAAAATCAGAAAATAAAAATAAAACTCAAAAATTGCAAACGGCGTCAGCTAGCGCGCGAGCGCTCGTGATCGCGAGACGCTCGCCCTCACGAGGGCGCCTGTGCGTCCGAAAATCAATTTGTTTTAACAACTAAAACATCTGAAACTTTGGAAATTTATAGCTCTTCACATCGAAATCCAAAATTCGCAAATTTGGTATCAATAAAAAGGTAAAAGGAAGCTCTACAACTTCCATGAAGGATTTAAAAGCTAATTTGGTCATTAAGGGGGTCAAAAGTCACTTCAAAATTTCTGCCCAATTTGAAAAAGTCCTAAATAAAGCCAGAAGTTTGAAAAATCATACCTTTTAACACAATAACCTAAAAATGTCACATTTTACCTCACTGGAAAGATAAAAAGATGCTTTACAAATTTCATGAAGGGAGCAAAAATCAATTCAGTCATTAAAAGAGGTAAAAACTCACTCAAATGTACTGCTCATATAACAACCAATGAAACAGTAAAATTGACCAAATGAACAGTAACTGAAAATTTCCCAACCTCATAACTTCTTATTCCTAACTCCAAAAATTACATATTATACATCAATGGAAAGGGAAAAAGACAATCTACATCTTTTATGAAGGATGCAAAAATCAATGAAGGCTCTAAAGAGGTGAAAACCCCTTCCAAAGATACTGCCTGGACAATACCTTATCAACAGTAGCTGCAACCTTTCAAACCTTATAACTTCTTCATCCTAAGTCCAAAAGTGACAAATTATATACCATTGGAAATCTCTAAACACGTACTACAATCTTTAAGAAGACCTCCCAATCCTATTCAAACACTAAAAGGGATTAAAAGACAAGCAAAGTTTCTGTCAAATTTTTACAAAAATTTGATAGGACCTCCCCTAAAAATCAACTAGCCAAAGACTTCAATCTTCAACCCAAACTCAAGTACCTGCATAACACTTCAATTTT
>JANKOD010000192.1:9109062-9126373 GCA_026284645.1 Erythroxylum acuminatum
CCTAATGATTACGAATCATTAGTCGCTACATATGAATTTCAACATAACAATTATGGATTATATCGAAATTCTAGCAAAGGGTTTGCAATTAACGATTTAATGAATGCATTAAAATCATCATCTCATAATACCCAACAGGATCATATACAAATAACCGAATAATAACGAAAATCCGATTATCCATACACAAAACCCAAATCAATTAACATAGGATAACACAATCAATTTCTAATCAGAGAAAGAAACAACAAAAAAAATTAAAAAAAAATACTTAACCCAGGTCGTCGGCATCGATGACGCCTCCGAACCGGCATCGAGACGTCTAGCCCTTTATGGGTCTTTCTCAAAAAAATGCTTCAGCCCCCATGACCCCTTCACTGGCAGCCCTCTCTTTTCACCGTAGCCTTTCACTGTTCACTTGATGGGACAAATAAACCTTCAGGGTTTATGAGCGTTTATTGTCCCAGCACACTAATCACGCCCACAATCTTCACGCTTACGCCCAATCCAGCTCCAGCTCTCCTGAAGCGCACTCCTCGTCCACGTTTATCGTGGCCAACTGTGTTAAACACAGACCCTCACACAGCTCTCACTATGCTGCACACTCTAGCGTCTCCACTGTTGCTGATTGGACAAATAAACATCACTCCTCTTAAATCCTTATGCGGCTTGGTCACGCCTCTACCCTGTAGCTCCTGTGCGTTTTTTTTTAATAAAACGCTCAATCCTGCTTGCAACGCAGTGTTTTGTTCTTTTTCTCTTGGTTCTTCTTCTGTTATCGTTTTGTGCCTCCAAATGTTGCTTGCTTTTCAATTTTCCTTCTTCTTTGTGTTCCATTTTTCTTGTCTTTTAATTTTCTTCTTCTTACTCTATGAAGACAAGTAAAAATTGATCTTCATAAAATAACTCAAATGCAATACTTTCAACTCACTTTAATTTATCTGCTTCCAAATTGTACCTAAAGTTATATATGAATTAAAGTGAGTATCCTAAGCATTTTTATACCATTAATTTCTAAATGTAAATAATTAAATGCATCAACAACTAAACACATATCAATTGTTGAATCATAGTATTAAGAAGTTTATATTACACATACGTCTATTTTAACAATATTTGGGTTTTTTCTGTTTAAGTTGTATGAGATAAAATTATCATATACGATTCTCAAATGAGGAGTCCTTTTGGTTTACCAATCTCAAAAAGGTCTCTGATTGGTTAGAAGAGCATCTTGAGATCTAGGTGATTATAGATGATATAACTAGTAACTATGTTCCTCCTTATATGAAAATATTTTTTTGTTTAGTAGGAACTATGCTTACTTTTTTTAGTACTAGTTAGGGGTAAGGATGGGTACACTAGACATCCTCAGACTCTACATTTAGTCGGATGTTTACTAGGTTATTGTTGTTTTTTTAGTACAGGTAGTTACGAGATTCACTATGACTTATTACTATCATTCGACCATTACCAAGTGTTTGAGCTAATTTTGGTTGGTTAATTTGAGTAGATCATTGATGCTCGGCAAATAAAATGGTTCTAATGATGATTTTGCATGTATTTCATGTGCATCTCACTAGTGGCTTTAAAAAATCACGTGAATTGAATTAGTTTAGTGAACTGGTTATTCTTTACTTTGGGATGAAATTGATTATTAGGTGATAAAATTTGTAACAGGCGTGTCACAAGCTATTCTTGTAATGGGATCACCTTTAGTAGAGTTAGTGAATGGAAATGCTAGTGTAGGACAATCCACTTTGACTCATTTTTATAGTTTACACACTTTTGTATTACCTCTTCTTGTCGCTATATTTATGTTAATGCACTTTTCAATGATACATAAACAAGGTATTTTAGGTCCTTTATAGTTTATAGAGAATATAGGTCCTAGATATGTGGAATAAATCAGTGATCACTTGGGGGAGAAAGAATAGTATTTCATTGCTACAAATATGGATTATTAAAAAAAAGAAATGTATTTGGATATTTCTCTTTAGCACCAAAAAATTGTATTATTCATTTGACATGAGTAGTTGAAGTGAACTCTCCCAGGATAAAAATGGATTTTGGGAGTGTGTAACTTGGACTAATGATTTGTTCGTGAACATATATATATCTGCCACATTTTAATTCACAACTTACAATTAAGAAAAATGTCTTTGTTCCAACCACTACATAAACCCCATACAAAGGATAAGTTTCTTTGTTTAAGAGCATCTTTTATAAAATCAGATCTAATAATGTCTTATATGAAAAGATTCCTTAAATCCAGTATAAAATCTAGTAGAATAGGTGGTGTGATATAATTCATATTTTCTTGTAGCTATTTAAGTTCCTTATACTTCATTTTATCTCTTTCTTTTACTTAATTTATGTAATGCCTAATGGTATAGCCATTTTCTCTACATCGACCCTACTTATGATACTATCAGAGTGAATCAAAAAATCTGAAGAATGATGGAGGCATAACTATATTAGTAATAAGTAAGTCCTTTATATGGAAAAAAGTCCCGAAATTTTTTAAGAAAATGTCATATTTTTGTCCATTTTTTATTACATAAAATCATTCATATACATATATACGTAGACATGATAACAACATATAAATTATCATGTCCAGTTCCTTCATAGGCTGAATCTATAAAGAATTCACCTATCCCAGTAACAAAAAACTAACTTGAATGATCATGTATTAAGAGCTAAATTGGCTAAAGGGATGCGTCATAATTATTGTAAAGAACTTGGATGGCCCAGTGATCTTTTATATAGAAATTGGATGGCCTAGTGATCTTTTATATATTTTCTAGTAGTAATTCTAGGCACTATGTAATGTAGGCTTAGCGATTCTAGAACCATTAATAATTGGCAAACCCGTAGATCCATTTGTAACTCCTTTATAAATATTACATTAATGATATTTCTTTCCTGTATTTCAAATACTTCGTACAGTACCCAATAAGTTATTGGGTCCTTTTAATAGTTTTAGTACCTACAAGATTATTAACCATACCCTTTTTAGAAATGATAATAAATTCCAAAATCTATTTCGACATCTAGTTGCGAAACTGTCTTTTTGATTGGTACTATAATAACCCTTTAGTTAGGTATTGGAGCAATGTTACCAATTGACAAATCCTTAACTTTAGGTCTTTTTCAAATTGATTCAATTGTAAAAAATATTTATGGCAGTGCATGTAGGGAATAGTCTCTTGAAAGTGGATTATCCCTAAATAACATCTATTTAATTAAATTATTGATTTATTTTATGAAAAATGTTGTGGAAAAAATTAAAATTTGAGTTTCATCTTCTTTAGAAAAAAAGAAGAAAATCAATATAAATCCAACGGATTTAGAATAAATTCTTTGGTAAATCAATTGCAAAATGCTTTTCTATTTCTAGAATGCCTAATATAAGTGTTTAATCTTATATGCAAAATGCTTAATTTTCATAAGGTTCTCTTGACTGGTATTCAAAAGGTCTGACAATGTATGTATATTAGACCCTTTTGGGCAATTTTAGATCTTAGAAGTCAATTCTGGTTGGTCAATAAAAATTTATTTCAATATTATTTGTTTTTTATTTTTTTCTTAGTTTTGCCAATCCACCATGAACAGTAAAGGGGAAAAGTAACCTTTTTGTTGATTTTTTTAAATATAAATCTCCTTCTTCTACATGCAAAAACAGAATAAATTAATAAATCCAATTTCGAGAGGCTTCATAAGGTGCTTCTGTAGGAGTTAAACTTCTATTTGTTCATATTTCAAGAAAAAGGTCTTTCTTGCTTTTCATTCTCATTTCCATAAGAATGAATACTATGATTCACATTTTGAACAAGCATGAATACAACATCTATAGGGTAGCCTCCATCTTAAAAGTGATCTGGTGGTTTTATATGATAGTCGTGATTCCTCTCAATTTGTAATTAAATAGTCAAATTTAGTAGTTCTGTTAGTCTAGTTATATGTTTTGTATTACCAAAATTTCCACAAGTAGTAAGATGTTATCTTGAGAAGTTACATATCTAGGACCTTTGACACAAGAATTCCATACAAACTACTTCTCAATACAATTTCTTTCAAATTCATTAAAATTTCATGTATTGATTCTTAAATACCTAGTATAGTAGAAAATTCTTGTGCTATTTTCTCAAATTTTGCACGTGTGAAAAATGTTCTTTCTATTTCTCTAAACAAAGCTCTTCACATCATAATGTCAATTTTTTCAGCTTAACCTTTCATAAGTGGAGGCAAAATAAAGTGTCGATAATAAAGACGCTTATTTCAGTTCTTGATTCAACACACTTCCACTGTAGTGTCTAACTAGATATTGTTACTTTCTCTCAAAACATAATAATATTTTGTCACAACTTCTGATCATTGCATACCTTGATCTCCTATCGTCTGAATAACATTTCTTGTTTTGATTTGAGCCTCAAAAGGTGTCCCTTACCCCTGAATCCATAAGTGCCAACAAAAGACCAAGAGATCACCCGACATTATACTTCAGTGACAGTTACAATAATATTGTTGAAGCTTGCTTGAACATAAAAAACTTCTTTTAATGCTTTATGTGGATTCTTATGTGAACGTATACATCTATTCCTACATGAACCTAATTTTTCTTTTTTGTAAAGATTTTGTCATATTTTATCATCTCGTAATATAGTTGTCAAGGATATATGAATATATCTATTTCATGTCAATGTAACCTCGTATTTTTCCATTCCTTTTAGAAAACTCTTATTCTTCAAATCGATGGACAAAAATTATAATTATTATAATACAAATTAAATTCAAATTATTGAAACATAGTTGTATCAATGAACAAGTAGAAAAATATCTCACACTACACACACACATGATCAATTATCTCATATGCATCAATTCTTTTCTTTTTAGCAAAAATTATCTTTTTGTATATTTGTGTGTTTGAGAAAATTATCATCACATATTTTAGTTGATCATTATCTATTATTTATAGATAATGTTATTAAATGCAAATTAATTAATAAAAGGTTATACCTTTAAACTCATCAAATGTATTCTTTTATTATTTAAAGTAACTAATAAGGTTAGTTCTTATAACTAGAAGGTCACAAGTTTGAGTCATAAAAACAATCTCTTTTAAATCAAAAGAGAAGGTTGTGTATAATTAATGACGCTCTCTCGACATTCTAAAGAAAAACGCCTTGTGCAGTGGGGTTTGCCCTTGAGTGTGTTTGATTGTTATCATTTGGTTTCACACTACAGATGCCCTTTCTGACGGGGTACAATTCAAAAGGTTGCCTTTCCGAACATATTTTTCTATCAACACATTTCTCCGAAGGCTATTCCTATTCAGCCAACTGTACTGAGAACACTTTGTTTATGATGCTTAGCTCCGAAGTTGTAAGTCACCTCTAGATTTTGGTTTACAAACAACATTCCACACAACAAGCTGCATTTTTCGGTTTGTATTGGAGCCGCTCCAGGGGAAAAAAAAAAGGACGAATCTCTTGGGTTCATGCAAACATCCTTGAGAATTTTCGTACTTTAAATATAATGTAGGAGTTTTGTTGTTAAACAATATTTCATAGACTTTCTCTGCTTTTCAGCCTACCATTCTATTTTTTATTTTGTTTATTAACCTATTTCTTTTGTTAATCTCCTTATACCTGTCAAAGTTAATCTCCTTATACTCTTATGAGACACAACTCTTTTGTCATACCTTCTTAATCTGCTATCTTTTTTTCAAATCAATATAATATTAAAAGTTTTAAATATATGAAAGTTAATAGTAATTAAATAATATCATATTGAAAAATAATAATAACATTTTTTATAAGAATTAGAATAAAAATATCAAATTTGAAAGGATCAGTATAATTAACCCTAAATTTATTATGTATGCATTAACTCCTAACAAATTGTGCTTTATCATTTCAGCTCGATCGTATCGAGCCATTTGACGGTGACTCCATTATTGGACAAAATTTACTAAATCCACTTTGATGGTCCCCTATGCCAAATAATAATAAATCGTTGGAAACTTTTCTAAATCGAAAGCCAAACATTCTTTAGTAGTTACAGAGAACAATACAAGTAAGCAGTCTCGCTAATTGGATCAGAAAACCACCGGTAGAATCCAACGTTTTGCACTACTCACAAATGCAAATCATACGCAATTTATTAAACGATTAAAAGAGTATTTACAAACTACCATCTCGATTGTAGCAAATCAGACGGTCTCGATCTCTTCTGGATCTTCGAAGTTAGGATCCTTCACATCCACAGCTTCATTCTGAACCCCGATCTCCGCCTGAGAGTAGCCGTCGCCGGCCCAAGTGAACTTGCCTCCATGGCCTCCCTTCTTCGGCGATCCGCTCATACCGGTCCCCGATTTCCGATCACTCCTCACCTCCGATTTCGAGCTGTAGCTCCTATGGCTCTTACCTGCGTTCTTCATTGCCTCTCACTCAATCCTCTCGGTGTGGCCTTGACAAAATGTGCAACAGTTTGGCGGTGACAGTGAGAGGATAGAACGAGGAGTGTTCATTTATACATGCTGATGAAAATTGGACAGGTTTTATCATCTCTTTTGTTTTTTCTGTTTTCCAATTTGGTATTGTCTGTTTTACCCCGAGACAGATTGATGCTGTGGGCGTGGAGTCATGTGATTCGAGGACGGCAATCGGATAAGAACGGCTAGAAAAAAGATTTTAATAATAATTTGGCAGACAAGTTCTTGAGATTTGTAACTTGATGTAATTTGAAAATACCTTAAACAACTGTGCTAACAATTTACTTAAAATATGTCAGTCAAAATTTCAATTCCAGCATCCAAATGACCTGTAATTTGTATCGATTGTGGGTGTGCAGGGGACAGTTTAAATAAAAAAATTAAATCAAATTATTACTTAAAAGTTTTTATTTTTTAAATTTATTTAATAATATAAAGATTATAATATACCAAATAAATTTACATGCTCAAACAATTTAGGTAATTTAACTTATTATTTATGAATTCATATATTTGAAATTAAATAAACATATAAACTAAAAGTTTATTTGTTTATATATCAAACTAATGGCAAATTTATAAAATTTGATTGTTGGAATTTGAGTTTTAGGTTTAGGATTTCGGCTTACGTTGTTGGAATTTCAAGTGAAGAATAGCTGAAATTTTAGGATTTTGTTTGCTGAAAAGAATTGCCAAATTTTAGTGAAGAAAACAAGCAATGGAGGGTAAGGAATTGAGAATTACTCGTAGAGTTTATGAATCATTATTAAAAGAAAGCATCACATCTTTTAACTGAAAATTCAAATTTATGGAAAAAATTTAGGCATCTTCTTATTAAAGGGTTAGATATACGTATATATAAAAAAGTTCTTTGAACCCTTATTCTAGTAATATAGAGATTCTTAATTAAAATATCCAAAATAAAATTGAATCTTACTCTAATTATAATTCTTTATTCTTAAATCAGTTTAAGTAAACAACTACGATAATATATCTAATTACTTACTATGTTTTATTTAATAAGGAAACCTGGAATAAAGAACAATTCAGTCTTTATTATCTTTGTTTTCACCTTAATTCTCACTCTTCGTCCTACCGAATTTAAGCTTGTGGTTGATTGATTTGCCTTCCTTTATTTCTTATATAAACTTTAAGCTCTTTTGCATAAATTTTTTTCTACTTGTTTGAAGTCATCCTCAATGTAAAATGCGACAATTACTTATCATACAAGCTCGGATTCAACTTTTTGAAATTAAAATTCTAAAATCCAAATGTTGAAAAAGTTGACCTAACTTTCCATTTAATAAGAAATTGCTGATAAACCCCAACTTTTGTAACTATAATTTGTTCATTAAGAACATCCTCTATCTCCTCTTTAAGATGACAAATGATAGGAATTCTCACGGTTGCTTTAGGAGATTGTGTACCATCATATACATGATAAGTAGTTAAGCCTGTAACATTAAAGATATGATTAATTCCCATATCACTTGCTAATTTCAAAATATAAGCATTAACACTAATTTTAAGGATCTTATAAGGTTCAACATTCCTTGAATGGAATTTCTTATACTTTGCCCTTGAAAAATGCTATGGACGAACCCTTACTATCATAATATCCACTTCATTAAATTCCACTAATTGACAATATTGATCAACATGTTTTTATAAGTCAAGTTGCTAGTTGTTATCTTTTGTTGTACCTCATCAAATGCATCCCTCGTGTTGTGCAAAGTCTTTAGTATCACCCACTAACTCATGTTGTTTATGGTAAAGGAGCTAAACTAGTAGGCTTCTTTGGTTGAATTCTTAAAACTATCTCAAAATGACTCTTATCAGTTAGTCTATTTATAAACTGTTGTGTGCAAATTTTGTCATAGGAATAATTAGGTTCCAATTATTCACATTGTCCATACCAAGCATTTTAACAAGTCTTCCAAGCTTTTATTCACCACCTTTGTTTGCCCATTGGTTTAAGAATGCAAGAACTTGAAAACTAAAGCAGAGTTTCCTATAAAATTCTCCCAACTAACTTATAAGTTTTATATCATAATCAGAGACAATGGTCAAAGGTAATCCATAGAGATGTACAATCTCTTTGAAGAAGAGCTTAACAATGCAGACAACATCATAAGTCTTGGAACATAAAATAAAATGACTCATCTTTGAAAACCTACCCACAAACCTCTTATAGATTTAGGGACACCAAAGTCAAAACCTATACTTATATCTTGCCATGGTTCATGATGAATAAGAAATGTTTGTGTAGTCCAGAACTCAACTTCTTTTCTTTAGCTAATTGACATGTTCAACATTGTTGTAAGAACTTAGACACGTCCCACTTTAAAGAGGGCCAATAAAAGCAATCTTCAAACATTGCTATGTTTTTATCTCTTCCAAAGAGATCAGAAATCCATCCATGTAATTCCCAAATCAGATATTCCTTTATAGAAATATTGGGTAGGCAAAGTCAATTTGTTCTGAAAGGATAATCATCATGGATCATAAAAGGGAAGTGGTCGTCCCTTTGTTCAACTACAATTTCTTAATAAATTATCCCAAAATTACAATTTAGAATATATTCTCATTTTAGTTTTGTAAATTCCACAACTATTACTGCTAAAGTGTTCAATAAATAGCTTTTTTTACTTGATGCATTTACTGCGTTATTTTCAATTCTTACTTGATGTTTAATATCAAAGTTAGTTGTTGCAAAAATTTACTCCATAAGGCATGCCTTTTGTTCAAGTTCATGATCCAAATATAGAATAAACTCCTTGTATATGATGTAATTATGTCAAGTGTAAAGAGAATGTACCACTACATAAAATTACCTGTCATAATTGTTATTTCTCTTAACTTCTCACTGAAGTAAGCAATTAGGTGTCCTTAACTAAGTATGCCTCCAATTCTCACATGAGATGCATCATAAGCAACCTTAAATATCTTAGAAGAATTTGAAAGTTGCAAAATAGAAGATTTGATTATCTTTTTCTTGATTTCTTCAAAGGCTTTAGTTGTTGTCTTTGACTAAGTAAACTTTTCTTTCTTCATACTGTTAGTTATAGATGTTATTATGGTACTGAAATTATGAATAAATCACTTGTAAAATGTTGCTAGGCCATGAAAACTCATTGTCTCATACACATCCTTTGGAATAGACCAATCAAGGATAATCTTAGTCTTCTCAGGATCCATCTTTACTCTTTGGTAGGATGTAATACAACAACAATAACAACAAAAAACACCCAATAAGAGTCCTGTTGAAATAGGTTTTGAGAAGTTTAGTAGTACGTAACCTTATCTTTACTTGGTAGAGAGAATGTTTTCGATAGACCCACATGTAATACAAAATAATTATAACATAAATATAAATAAATAAATATAAATAAAAATCAAAATATGTAATGCACTATATAATATAGTACATATAGAACATAGTAAAGACTAACAAAAAGATAAAATAAGTAAATAAATATACAAACCAGAAAAAAGATAAGTATAAGAATAAATCAAACCAACCATTAGAAGAAGGTAATTAGACTAAGTAACAAACTATTAGGCTAAATAATTAGGAGTGAAGTACTACGTAATCAATAAAATTAAGGCTAACTATAAAACGAAATACTCCTAAGAAACTGTTTAAAAGACTTAAGAGAACGAGAAAGACCTCTTTAAACAAGATCTTTTATTTGTATCATTTATTCGTATATTTGGCAGGATGTAATAAAATCCAAAAATACAACATTTGGTTGTGTGAAAGAATACTTCTTTAAGTTAATATAAAGTTTCTCTTGCCTTAAAACTCTAAAGACTTGTTGAAGATGTAGTAGGTGGTTTTTTGTAGTTTTGTTGTATATTAATATATCATCAAAAATATGCCACCAAAAATTTGCCCATAAATAGTTGAAACACTTGGTTCATCATGTTCATAAAAGCGCTAGGTGCATTTGTGAGTTTAAATGGCATCACCAACGATTCATAAAAGCCCCTTTTTAGTCTCGAAAGTCATTTCCATTCATCTCCAAGTCTGATCTTAATTTGATGGTACCCACTTTTTAATTCTATCTTGGTAACAAAAGTAGCTTCAGTCAACATGTCTAACGTGTCATCATGGCGAGGGATTAGAAACTTATAACTTATTGTGATCTTGTTTAATGCCTAACAATCAATGCATATTCACCAACTTCATTTTTTTCAAGAGTCATTAATGTTGGAATTGTACATGGACAAAAAAATTTCTTGGGTAAATACTTTTTTCAATAACTCATCTACTTGTCTTTTCAACTCTTCATTCCTAATAGAATTTAAGTAATAGACTAGAAGATTTGGTGGAATAGATCTAGATACCAAGTTAATGGTATGCTAAATATCCTCTAAAGGAGGTAATTCACTTGATAAATCATCTGGTGTAAGGTTTGAAAAATCAGTTAATAGTAGGCTTGACATTGGGTCTTTTGGATTCAGGTAGAAAATTTATGTTTAGGCTTGGACCCAACCTGAAGCTTGATTAGTTTCCTTTTTAATTTAAAATTTGAAATTGATGTCTTTTTACTTATTATATTCAGGCTTTGGGTCGGGTTTAGGTAGCTTAAGCTTGAGCTTGAGCTTGAGCTTGGCCCGAAGCCTGGTTAACTCAGGCTGAACCTATTGACTTTGGGTTGGGCTGGGAAAAATTGTCATCTTTTGCTAATAATTTACTTACTTCTTTTGGCAATGCAAAGGGTGTTTCATGCGTTATTTCTGTTATTTCTCTTACTTTATTGCAAACACAATTCTCTTCTTGATAACATTAATGCGCTTTGAATAGTCATTTATTTTTCAAAATAATTCATGATTAATCTTTTTCTGATAAAGTTGTATGGAATGGATAATTTGATTATGATGCAAATGAGAGAGATGTTGTTTTAAAGGGTCACTCCTTATGGTTACAATGTATCGTTTATCATCAATTTTTATGAGTGTTTCCTTCTAATTCATTATGTTTCATGTGATTTATGGTGAAAGATTAAATTACGCCACGAAACAGGGTTTTTACATTTATTATGGTTGATGGTATCAAGTTTGAGTGGATTTAATTTTTGCACTTGATACTCCATTGAGTGCTTTTCCTACTTTACTAGCTTTGATGAATTTTGTACTACTTTATCCAAATACCTCTTACGTTAATCTTTACCCATATTACAACAATAAAATTCCTTTGATTCATGATTATATATGCAAATCTTAGGGGTAAAGAACTAAAATGATATGCAAAGTTGTTAAATGTCTTGATCATAAATGATTTTTTAGTGTAAATATAGATCAATCTTATTTTTAAACACATCTTGTCAAAATCTACCCCTAACTTTAGCTTTTGAAGGAAGTGGCTGTTGATTGATTATGAATAAAAGTATTTAATGTTTAGTTATTGCCATGGTTTTTAAAGTTATTCCTCTTTTTTCATGACTATTTATTCTTAAGAAACATGGAAAAGGAGGAAGTGTTTTGAATTCTGATTTTGAATTTTTGTTTTGTCCGAGGACAATCAAAAGCTAAATGTGAGAGAATTTGATAAGTGCTTGATTGATTATATACTTACTCCCTAATACTTAGTGATTAATGTTATAAAGTGTTTAAGATAATTACTTTAGTTTACATTTTGTTTTAGGTACAAATTGAAAGTACAATAATTAAAATAAGATAAAAGCACATCTTTGGAGCCATCCTTTTGATGTTTAACCTTATTTACCTTTGTGGAACAAGAAGGAGATGAATTAGAGTGAAGATGAGAAAAGAAAATGAAAGAAATGAAGTCCCTACAACTTACACAACCGTAACTCTTTGAAAGTGTGTAGGATGGTTTCAACACATCAATAGTAATGATGAAACTTCTTTTAATGATGAGTTTTGTACCAAATGAGAATTGAAGTCATCGTGATTTAAGTGGATATTTGATTGAATGAAGTTTCAGGTTTTCATTTCTTCCATTCTTTTAATTTCACTTATATTTGAGACATATGTTAAATTATATATATGTAGTATAAATATAAAACTTTTAACTATAAATATTTTTATTTTAGATTTCGCTTCTAGTTGATTGTGTTCTTTAATATGAACTCTTGTTGTATACTTATAGAGTCATAGAACTTTATTATTCTTTCTATTATATGAAGAAATTGTAACATTTTAAGTGCACGTATTACTTTAGTTCTATATTTGTATGAAGATTAAACAGTAATTTTATATTAATTGTGATTATTATTTATATATGAAATATGTAAAAAGTAATATTAATAAAAATAAATAGATTGTTATTATTTCAAATTTCTATTATTATGATTTTTTAAAATATGATTGATGTCAAAATATAAATTGTGTAACGAAAAATATTGATGGACTATTTTCTAATTTTAAAAAATAGAGATTATTTTATAATTTTTAAAAATTACTTTAAAATAGTATTCAATATTAACTGGTATTAAAATAATATTATATTATAATCAAATCTAATACTAATATTAATACGGATACGGTATTTATAATATTGTTTAAAAGGTCTTTCAAATATATTTTGCAGTTAGAGATTGTCATAACCCAGCCTGACATGTTATCGGGCTAGATCAATCAAAACTTACAAAAAAGTCCGGCTTGAGCAGAGCCTTATAGTATTTTGTCAGTTCATGTTCTACGAATAAGGCCATATTTCACCACCAAGCAACTCTCTGACGTTCGCCCATCTTCGTGGAGCAAACCAAATGTTCTTTCGTTCCTTGTAGAGCCGTTCCATGCCATCTCTACTTGAACCCCTAACGCCTACAATTTCCATGATGATGAATGATGATGGTTATGAATACCACCAGTACCACTCTATTCTTGCATTCACCAAACATATTTCATTTCAGAACTTGGTTGACTATTTTGAAAGCTAAGGAAAAGTTCGTTTCATGTGGGTGATGAAGAATTATGGTGTCTTCATGGATTAAGATATCTGTGGTCCTGATGGGGTAGTTATGAAGTGAGATGATGAGATTTATGTGATAAGCGATTGCACCTGCAAACTTGTACTAACTTATGAATTACACTGGAGTAAATGGCGCTTGCTTGTACTAACATCGAATGCTTGGAATTACACAAAACCCTAATTCCAGCATAGTTAAAGGAATCTTATTTTGCTTTTCTTGGACAGACTATTATTCTCTACCCAACTTTGCAAAGATTGCATTTTAAGCAAGGTGTTGACATACTATCGATCATAACTAAAATCTTTAGTTTGAGATTACAGAATAACTAGAGTGGTTTCTACTTAGTGCTGTACATGAACGGAAGCTGCCTCCATATTTAGGTAAGAGTTTGAGGGTTCATAAACTTAAAAAGAGAAGATGAAATATGAAATTCAAGAGAAAAGCTAAAATACGTGGACTGAAATAGAGAAAACTTTAAAAGTAAACGCCTCGAAAAACAATTGTTTCATTGTTCTTTCATTTACTATATGTTAGGATGATCTAGAATTGATGTTTAGAGTGGAGAAGCCGTGTCATTTGAAATACAGAACCAATCTAGACATGGCCTCTGTCGGCCAAGTTTCTTAATTATTAAGCCTTCATGTAGACTAGTGAATGAAAACAGAATGAAAAGCCACCTCATAAGTTGCATTATAAACCTAGAAAGTTCTCAGGGCTTCCCCATGTCAGAAATTATCTGGACAGGGATTAAGGACTTGCAGCCACCTAGTAAAGAACCTTTAGCTAAAGAAGAAGATAAGAAGGACCCTCTTGAAGAAGCTCTTTTGGTGATCGTAGGCTTAGGACTAAATGACTTGTGTCCATCCAAACCTCCAGCATAGCTTTTGCAAGACTTCATTTTGGATCTATGAGGAGTCACTTTCTTCGCAAGATCTTCTACGCTCTTCACACTTTCCAGAGATGCGTAAGACTGAGACTTCCCTTGATAGAACTTGGAAAGACCTCTCCTGTGCATCACACACAAAAATTTGTCAGTCCACATTCTTAACGGGCTCTTGAATCATCTCTCGTATCAATCCGAAAATAAAACTATGCCTTACTTTATAGGAAGTTGGGTAATGAGCTTGGATAAATCATACAGAGGTCCATTTGCATATATGGAAGATGACAATGAGTTGGAGGTGGAGGAGGAGGAGGAGATTGGGGATGATGCATCTTCCTCTAAATCTGTCGAACAAGAAGATGCAACTGAGTTTGTTGACTCTTCCATGGATGATTGAATTGATGTTGACTCGTAAACCTCATCTCTACCACATTCCAGCGCTACCCAGTTGCTTTCTTGTGTTCCCTCAGAACTTATTCTCTTCTTGGACAGATCCAAGAAAATCTGACGATCATCTGCAAATTCTCTACTCATCTTCGCCATTGTCAAGAGGAAACGTAGAAGAGAAAAGTGGAATATAGGAAGTTACTTTAATAAGTTTGTGATCTTATTGAAGAAGATTATATAAGGATCAAATATTTGATAGCTGATAAGGCAAGTACAGGGAGGAGGGCATTGGAACAAATGTTGCTTCCTCAGCTTTTTATTTATTCCATATTTATTAGCTTTCCATATTACTAACAAAGATGGATAAGGGCTATAATCTTTGAGAGCATCCTAATCTAGCTGAGTCACCACCCTTTGGTACGTTCACTGTCTTTGAGACCTTTTGTCTCATAAAACAACGACAGGTTTTACATGTTTTCATGTTTCTTGGCATTTTCAACGTCATAACAGTACAATTTCTCTCCAATATAGATCCTCTAGATTTAGCAGAAACTTAACGGTAGGTTCTGAGATCAAATTTTGGTGTACATGGACGATTTTCCGCCACTCTTTGCTTGCTTTATCTTAGCAGTAGCGTATGGTTAAATCCAACTAGACCCCATTTCTCCAAACTTTTTGGGTCCTTACAAAAGCATTGGTCATCTAGTTACATGACAAAAATGTCACCCGTTGCATATGTCAAATCTTGAAGTTCCTGGACTCCTAGGCTGTTATGATCTTGATTTGCCACCAAATAAATTGGTGGTTATTTCATTATAATCATAATGAAGAACAGCTCTACACCTTGTAAAAAGCCATCAAGTAGGAAAATCAGTTTACCAAATCGAAAATGATTTCTATTTCTAATAGAACGGTGATTGCCTTGGAAACCTAACAAGTAGCTTAAAACGAGTTTAGCTAATTATATTTGATAACCATAAGATTGTTTAGAAAGAGAGAAGTGGGATAGGAATAGGATTAGAGATTAGAGAAAGAGGATAAGGAAGTTGACTAGGAAACCAGTCATAATTAGAGAAGGGTATTTGATGTCACCACATGCTCATGTTGGTGGTGGGCCACCTCCTGACATTTATTTCAATTCTATTATACTTACGATCGATAATGGCTTTGCGTCCGCAGGATCCTTCTGATCATAGTTTTAGCGCATAAGTGCATACTCCTTACCTCATAATAATATTTGAAATTTTAGACATCCCTATTCAGTAAAACCTAAATATAAATTTGCTAATTTCAGGTAATTTTGTAGTAACGAAGCTGCCGATTAGTTGAGTAATACGTGCCCAGTTCCGTTTGAGACAAAGAAATGAATATTATTTCATATTAGATAAAAAATGGTATTTAAATTTATAATATTATGTCAGGAATAAATATTGATTAGTATCGATTATTTCGGTTAAGAACAGTAATTTTAAAAACTAAAAGGATTAATTTTTTAAGAAAAGAAAACTTTAACCCTAGTTCTTATGTCGTCTCATTCCTCATTTTGCCACTCTTAACTCCTCCTTGCTTCAGCCCTTTCTGTGTCACTACTCAAAGTTAAAAAAATAACAATTTGGTTCAATTTTAATCAATTATGCTATTTACTTTTTTAAGTGTCAATTTAACTAGTTACCCATTTAATCTCCAGTATTAAAACATTAGTACAGACACTGCAAGAAAATAATGAATACCGTCAGAAAATAAGTGCAGGAATTGATGACAGGTTAATTTAGTTTGATATTACCGATAAAATTTAACGACAGAACTTTTCGTCGGTAAATTGAAAACCTATACCACGTCGTCTGCTTGCGGGAGAACATTATTAAGTTGAAGAAAACGACGTTGTTTGGTTTAAGTTATTTGTTTGGTATGTTTGAGCCTTTTGTGAATGGGTAATAACATTTTAGGTTGAAATGTTAGTGTTAGAATGTTAAGTTCTCAAATTTCTTTAAGAAATTGGGATGATTTGTTGATGCATATGAGATGCTTGATGAAATGCCTCTTGTCAGAAATTTTTGTTAATTTGTGAAGATAGAGTTGATTTGAATAAGAGAATGAGTTTATGGGTGATTTGTGAAGTTGGGATGATTTTCAATTCAATTTGGAACAAATATTTACATGCAAATGATATAAATATTTGCATTTTGTTAATTGATTCTTTTTAAATTTAGACCACTATATAATTATTATATGATCCTTTTTATCATATGATATAAATATTTGGGAATTAAAGTCTTTTTATGTTGCATATGTAAGATTTGTATTTTTTAGGTTATGAAAACTTAAAGAAGTTGCAGGAGACACTTACTTATGTCAAAACTTGTTAATAAGGAGGAACTGGCCAAATCAGTAAAATATTAACAAAATTAATATTCTAAATTGAATTGTTAAAATTGTAAACGATCTAGAAGGGGGGTTGAATGGATCTTTAACCTTTTTCGATAAGCTCTACAAAAAATCGCGGAATTAATACACACAAAATAATTTAATCAAATTAAATAAAGAGTATAGGGAAGAAAGGCAAACGCTGTTTTTATAGAGGTTCGGTGCTAAGACCTA
>JANKOD010000192.1:9127679-9140340 GCA_026284645.1 Erythroxylum acuminatum
GAAGGAGGGTGCCATTTTCACCCGTAGCTCACACGGGCAGACCGTGTGATTTCACACGGTCCGTGTATTTTGAGCCCCTTAACGTCCAAATTTGAATTTTTGGTCTTCATGAAAGTTGTAGCCCTAAATGTCTTCTTTCCAATGGCATAAAAACGAACTCAATCCAACGTCTAGGTTAAAAGTTATGACGTTCATGCCAAGAGAGGTTAAAGTTGATTTCGGGAGTGAGCATGGTCCATTTTTTAGGGCATAACTCCCTCATCCGACCTCCGATTGAGGTGATTCTTGACCATTAGTTTCCTAAGCTATATACCTTCTTACTCTAAAAATTTGGTAACATTTGGAATTAAATTGAGGAATTTTGCTCTAATGCAAGTAAGTGGTTAGTTAGGAGAGTAGGATTGGAGTATGTGCACTGCTTGGTATTTGATGCATATCTTGAGCTATACAACTCCAATTGAAGTGTTTCTTGCTTTAAAACGAACTAGAGACTTAAGGATAGGGTTTTCAGCAAGGCTCATGTCTAGGGACGTTGGGCTCCGCAATCGGGGTCCAACACTTAGTTTAGTTTGTTTTGTTTAATTTTAGATTAACTCCATAACTTGATTTGGCAGTTAGATAATAGAAAAGGGTTAATACTAGTACTTACAATACACGTGGGATTGATCCATACTTACAAATGCTAGCTACAACAACACTTACATGGTGCACTTACGATTAAACACATATAATATCATACACATAAAGTTTTTAACATTATTGTTAGGGATTATAATATTAAGAAAACCTAGCTTTTATTATTTTAGCCATTATTACCTATTTTTTTAGTTAGTTTATTTTATTGACTCTTTGGTTTTCATTCACAAATCTTAATGTTAGTTTATTTGTTGAGGTAATCCGTTGAACTTAGAAGATGAAGATCCAGAGATTGAGAGAATAGCTCATAAAAATCTTCACAGAACCCTACCTAAAGGTTTCGAGTTGATACTAAAGAATCAAGAACTATAGCAGATCAACCAAGAACTATGTTTGATTATGCTAGACCGTACTTGACAGAAGTGGAGTGCAACATTGTGAGATTGCTAGTTAAAGGCCAACAATTTTGAGATTAAACAAGTATTAGATGGTGCGACATCTTATTTAGTTTGATGCGCTATAAGATGAGGACCCCAACACACATATCATAAATTTCTAGAGATCATGATACCTTTAAAGTCAATGGTGCTAATAACGATGCAATAAGATTAAGATTACTTCCGTTTTCATTAAAAGGCAAGGTGAAGTAATGGTTGAATTCTCTGCCTAGGTCATCAGTTACTACGTGGGGCGAAATACTAAAAAAGTTTCTTCTAAAGTACTTTCTACCAATAAAGACTGCCAAATTGAGGAATTATATGACATATAAGAGAGATTGAAGGAGATGTTGAGGAAATCCCACATCGTGGTATACTATTATGGATGAAAAATTTAGACCTTCTACAATAGGCTAAATCAGACTATAAGGTAGAAGATAGATGCAATAATCGAGGGCATTTTGAATAATAAGACACCAGAAGCAACTTATAACCTTATTGAAGACATGACTATGAACAACTATCAACGGTACTCTTCTTAAGCAAAACTTAGCAAGCCAATGTGAGTATATGAAGTAGATGTGGTTACACAATTGGAAAACTAGGTTAAAGCTTTAAGTAGGCAGATTGATAGATTAACAATTTGATAGATTAACAATGAACTCTCAATTCCAGATTACGCAATGTAAGGTGTGAGGTGTGTAGGCTAGGACATCAAGGTCAAGACTATTAAGCACAATAGCTTGAACATGTGAATTGCATGGGGAATGCTTATAGACCCCATAACAATCTATATAGCAATACGTATAATTTGGGATGGAGGAATCATTCCGATTTCTCTTGGGGGAATCAAATGCAGGCAAGGAACAACCCTCCACCAGGATTTTAACAACTTTAACCTCAGGATAAGAAGTTGAATCTAAAAGAAATGATTTTCAAACTTGTGTTTAAGAGTCAGATGTAAGACATCAAAGAACAGAGGCTTATATACGTAACTTAGAAATTTAGGTTAGGTAGCTTGCAAAATTATTATTTGAAAGACTATTAGGGAGTTTGTTAAGTACCATCGAGATAAACGTTAAAGAAGGAGAGTAAAACCAGGAGTCCAGAGAAAGCTAAAGGTGAAGGGCACCTTAAAAAAGTCAAGGAATTTCAATATATCATCCCTTATCTTGCCAAAATGAAGAAAAATCTAGTTGATGAATAATTTGGTAAGTTCCTTGAAATGTTTAAGTAACTTTGGATTAACTTAACCTTTGTTAAAGCTCTTGTGCAAATGTTGAAGCACTCGAAATTCTTGAAGGAGCTACTAGCAAACAAGAAGAAGTTGGAGGAGTTGGCAACTGTAACACTGAGTGGAAGGTGCTCAACAATTCTACAAAGCAAACTACTAGAGAACCTCTTGTCAATTTGGTAGCTTAAAAGTAAAAAAGGCATTAGTCAACCTAGGGGTAGGAAATAATAAAAAACTGAGATTGGGTAAATTGACACTTACTAAGATAAGTTTGCAGATGGCAAAAAGATTAGTAAAACATCCTAAGGGTATTATAGAGGATATTCCTTTTAAGGTTGACAAGTTTATATTTCCAGTAGAATTTATGATTCTTGACATAGAGGAAGATGCAGAGGTACCTCTACTCTTTGGTCGACCCTTTTTAGCTGCTGCTAAGTTGATTATCAATGTTGCCAAGGTAAGTTAATACTGAATGTGGGGGATGAAGAAGTTGTATTTAAAATGTCTGATGTGATGAATCACTCTCTTGAACTCATTGATGTTGATGAATCTAGTGAATTGTGTAATGATTCACTTTTAGGTATTTTGTAGGACTTTTCTTTTAAAGGTCCACTGGAGCTTTTGCAAGTTTAAGGTAGTAAATAGAATGAAAATGCGGTATAGGAAAAAAGCAAGTAGCTTACTTAGAGGTTATGGAACCTATGGTAAGATTACAAAAACTCAATTTTTATAAGCTACCTTGAACATGAAGGGTACATTGAGCAAAAGACATTAAACAAGCTCTACTTGAGAGGCAACCCAATAATTATGATATATTTCATTAATTTGATTATTTTATTTTATTTTATTTTATTTCTATTTTAGTGTTAACATATGATTTTGATGATTTTTGGTGTATTTTATGTTAGGATATAAAGCATCCTCATTTGATTGTACATATTTTTTGTGTTTATAGTATGTGTGTTGAATTTTTTGACTTTGAGTGAACATTTTTCAACGATTTAAAGAATTCCTATACATGCCTGTATATATACAAATTTTGTTTCAACATGTTACATGTGTTTATAAAAACCTACACGATCTTTAGACATGCTTATGTAAGACTGTGATATTTCACATACCATGTCCCTTTATTTTTATGCACATGTGACTTATACAGTCAGTTAAATGACTGTATAACCAAATGTGTGAGTCTATGTCAGCCCTTAAAAACACTATCTTCCTTCATTTTCTCCCATTTATCCACCATCCACCATTGTGCCTTTTCTTTCTCTAACTTGGCCTTGCGTTCTCTACCTAATTTTTGACACCCAAGTAAGTTAGTCCATATATTTTACTTGATTTATACTCATAATTTTAGGTATCTTGTCATTTTTAAAGGATTTTCATCCCCAAAATGTTAAGGTGACGACATAATTACATCTTAGTGTAATTTAATCTATTTTTATGCTTAATTTTTAACTAAAAGTTGAATTTCATCCTTGTTCGTATGAATTGTATGCAATTTTGATCACTATATAATGAATTGTGTTGATTTATGTTAAATTAGGATTAATTTAATTCCTAGTTTAATTTCAATCCAATTTTGTATTTTGCATGAATTAGGTACTAATTTTATTTAGTATAGGTTTAATTGTTAGATTATATAGTTGAATTTCGAATTTTAAAATTTGCATTAGTAATTGCATATTTAGATTAATTTTGTTGGTTAATTCCATTTTTATTTTTGTTATCAATTTATCATTTTTAATTTCCTAATTATTTTATTACATTAGTTTAAGTTTAATTTTTAGTTTAAGTTAATTTGTATTTTTATTTTAAATTGTGTGTTTTCATAATTCCACAATGTAATGAGCATATGAACCAAGTGTGGGGAAAAGTTTTGTTTATATTTATATATGTTATTATCTCACACATAATTTAGTTTTAGGTACAATGACGAGAAGAACATAAATAGTCCAACAACGGAGAGCAAAGAAGATACCTAAGAAAAGATAGAGAGGAGAAGGGTCATTCAGAGATTTGAGTAAAGCTCGTCAACCATAAGCATGAGAAAATATGTCTACTAGAGTCATGTGACTTGCTACATTTCAATGTTAGGGACCATAAGGAGCATTATTAGAGGTGCAAGGAGAAGAGGTTTAAGACCGATAAATGCATTAATTGAGAGGCGTTGAAGTAGATTGGCTTGGCCTGGTAAGTTTAGGACTTGATGAGTGTTGGACCATGGTCTTGTTTCTTCGAGATTAAGGAGCCCTCTTATTGAGAGCTTACACTTGAGGTGTTCTCCACATTCTCTATAGAAAAGGGCCACTATGATTGGGATCAACCGAGTACTATTTAGTTCAAAACGCTTTGAAAGACGATCAGAATGTGCTACATGAATTTCTCTATAATGATGGGTCTTTACAATTAGGAGTTTGTAGGGACATATAAGTACATAGCCCTTTGGATAGGCTTCTTATACAGGATGTGTGCTTGAGACATCTAGCCCACCATCAGCGAGGAGGTTAAGTATGACCCCAGAAAATCCAAGGCATCCACCCTTTGACACCCAATACTCAAATACATCTATGAGATTCTGAGTCATACACTAAGTAGGCGAGGATACAACTTCGAAGTTGTCGATAACTTGTAGGTTTTCTATATGTAGCGTATGAGCGAGAGAAGGCCAATTCACTTGGGGCATACCTTAGCCCATTTCCAGGCGTTAGAGTAAAGAAAAGAAGATAGGGACAATATGTATCGGGCTATATATGATATGGTTAGTGAGCAGTGTAGCACCCCACTCTTATAGGGCATATCCCCAAACATACCAATGGTATTCAGAAATACACTCTACAAGGGTGGTGCACTATGACGATCAAACAATCGAACTCATTACAAATTTTGTCACGTATCACACGCATTTTACAGAAAATCACTAATCAAATTGGGCCCATTTTTCTTTTCATAAACATCATAATCACAATTACACTCATTAATCAATCTCATTTACAAACATTTCTAATTTTGAAAGTCATTACAAAATATAATTATTCAGATACATGTGGTACAATAAATGCGGAATATATCCTTTAATACAAAAATTAATAGAAAAATCTATGTAGGCATGAACTGATCCCGACCTCTTTCTCTTACTCGAATGCAGTAGCTAGACTCCAATTTGTCTAACTGGAGATCTTCTACTCAATCACATAACACATCAACTCAAACAATCACATATTTCACATCATTTCATTTATCATCATGTAACATCACAAAACTCTTTTGTCCATAATTTTCACATTTCATATTTAGAGCAGTCAAACAGTTCATTTCGATCATTTAAAACATACATATCAATTATATATGCAATGCACATGAGGCTCACTTCCAATTGTTATTGTCGTGATCGAGTGCCTTTTTACTGGCCTATATCCCTTATGGATACTGGGCTTGTTTCATATATTGTCCCATATCCTTTGTAGATACCGGGTACATTAATAACTGAGCTTGTGACTCTTGTGTATATTCTGAGCTTTAAGCTCATTCAGAATGGTCACTTTGGTCACAACTGCCTTTATGTTATCATGCATTCATGTAATGAAATGCATCACATGTGTTCAGTCATCAAATGTGCTCAATGTTATACATTCATATTCACTATCGCAATTTCATTCACATTTGTCATTAGACCTTGGTCTAGCATTCAATATATACATTGAGAATAACTTATTTGTTCAAATTCATATTCAATGAGCACTTCCAATATACGTTTCATGCATCAAACGCCTCAGACAGTTAATGTCCGAAATCAATTCAATCACATTCACATAACAATTCATTGCAGAAATTTAAATAGAATAATCATTTAAAGTAAGACCATCTAGGTCGACTCACAGTACGCTCCAAATTAGAACTTGCTTCTATGATTCGAAAATTTCTGGATGCAGACGTTCTATCCTGTATCAATATTATGCAATACACATATTGCACACACATTAATTAATTGCACAATCACATAAACATTCAATTGTACACATATGTATACATGTAATGTATAATGCATGCTCAATTTGACTATTTTGGGTATGTTTCCTTAATCATGACTCTTGATCATTTAAACCTTATCATTTTTATGTGCCTAGCTTATTCTTAGGAAAATGTGTGAGGAGTTTGTGATTCAAATTTCAAGTTAATCGGAGGTCCAGAGAATAAGTTATAGCCAAAAGAGTGAAGGCTGTCGAAAGTTGTCAAACAGCAGTATCCCTCTTCTGTCACAATCGTGCAACACTTGACAATCCCTATTTTTCACGATCGTGCTTTACTCTCTGTCGCTTGTGCACGATCGTGCACCCCTTTATTTAAACATCATTCCAGCTTTTCTTTTAAAACATATTTTTGGGTCAATCTTAGATGGCCATTTTGACAAGGAAAATGAAGTATTTAGGCAATAAATTCTCTAAAAACCCCATATGTCTTAAGTTTATAATGACACCAATTTCAAGCATTTTTGTTCAGTATTCTACAAATTATACTCAAAATACTACAGATTGTTCCCAAATCGCGACAACACACAATATTTAACTTTAAGCCAAATTTTGAAACTCTTAGAGAAATAATTAAAATTCAATTCCTTTATGAAAAATGTATCCATGTCTCTAGTTTAATATAAACTTAAAATAATCCCATTTTAATATCTACAGATCCAAACATGGCCAAAATATAGAAGCATGTTCAGTGAAAACATTCAGCTAACATACTCTAGAAATTTTTCTTTCACTTTTCCAGATTTTCAATTCCTATATGTTACATTCAAACCATCTTATGCATAGTTCATCAACTCTACATCATTTCCTCTTCATTCTCACCTAAATTTCAACTCAATATCCTTCATAAACAAATTATAGTCCATGATTGATCATGAACATTAAAAACAAAACATCAACATATACATATGTTCATCAAATTTCTGCTCACATTCTACTCCACTATCATAATCATTTACCACTAACTATCATCATATATGTTTCATTAATAAAGCCATGAAGATCAATAATAATACACTTGTTTGATTAGCTCAAAGCTTCTTTAAAAAACATCACTTAACCTTAGCCTCCAAGCTTATACGATCATTAACTCTTCTAGGAGGAATAGGTTAGGTTTTTTGTTACAAGATGAAGAGATAGCAAAGGCCTTGAAGAAACAAAGTAAAGGAAAACAATATCTCGACGTGATGAGAGTGACAGTGAGAAGATCGTGAGTGAAGAAAATGAAAAAGATGAAGAAAAGAGCATAGACATGAAAGACAAAGCAAAGATGGTCTTTCAAATGTAAATAACGTAGGTTTAATCTTGGTGAGTGTCATGACACTTATCACATAAAAATCAAAATAGCATCTTTTACTAATGGTACTGAACACCATTAATATCTAGTCTATTTGTCACCCAATTTCTAATCCAATCGTCACCCAATTTTCAGTGACACTTGTCATTAAATCTTAAAGTCACATATCAATAATTTCTACTGCCATTTATCAATTGCCTTGCCACTTGGTATTTTTCTAGTCCAAAAATGCCCATAATTTCATAATTTTCTCAAAATTCACCAAAAAATTTAAATCAGTACTTATACACGTCAACTCAATTTTGAAGACACATAATCCACAATTCACATTATAAACACGTTAAAACAATCATTTATACTTAGAAAGTGTCAAACGAGTGCATGAACAAATCATTCTAATATGTACAATAATCAAATTCATGCATGTGTATGCTAACGTTATGCATAAATACGAAATGCATTTTTCTAATCTCTCATTGCTATTTCTCGTTTACAAATATCCATGGCTCTAACACTTTGTAGGGGAATGGGATGTTACAAGGAGGATGGAAGTCTTCGAGGGGCTACCTCGATGAGGCTACTTAGTACTATGGTCGCTCCCAATTTGGATAATATGTAGAATATATACTTAGTATGCAAGAGGCAGGGACTAACAAGAGATATTTATCAACTAATTGAACTTTTAGATGAGTAGACAACTTTTGGAGCTAACGGGGATCACCTTAATATAGTAGAGCAGCCGTCAAGACAGGGCTCACCATCATCACAGACAGAAGGAGCAACACGGTAGGAGAACTTAGATTTGTCAGCTGGTGCAAGATCGCTTAGGCTGTCGACACCACCTGGACGTCAAGACCAACTTAATATAGCTTGATTTGAGAAGTGCAGGGGACAAATCTTGGGAATCCAGTGCACTATTTGTGTAAACTAGGCAGCAATACTAATGGAGTGGATGGAGAGACGAGAGGCACATGATTGATGGATGGAGGAAGTTTTAGTGCAGATGGCGTGATACATTAGGATATCCATATCACCTCTACCATCTAAAGTGACTACATTATCTTCAAATTTGCAGCAGTATGAGGCTCAAAGACTTGAGGATCCTCTGATGATCGATATACTAGACTCACTAAGAGATTGACGAATACAAAGACAGTCTAGATGCTCTATTAGGGTTTTCTTTTATTTCTTTTATTATTTATGTATTTTCTTATTTTATTTGTTACTTTATTTTTTTTGTCTAAACATTAGTAATGCAATTTTAGTTTTTTATTTTATTTTCATGTTCTTGATCTTTTTTATTTTCCAATATTTTTATTTTCTTTTGTTTATATTTCACAAGGATGGTTACATATAATATCATATGGACTCTTCATTGAATTCAGAATTATATAAATCTTATTATTCGAGGAAGTACCAATCTATAACTTTTTCATTTTTTGTGCTTTTGTTAATATTTTATTTATTCGCGCTTCTAATGTGTACATTAGGGATAATAAACAATTTTAAACATCAGAAATAGGTTGATGAAAATTTTGAATTTTTTTAGATTTCTTTATTAATTCTTATTAACTTACATTCTAATTTAGTTAAAATCTATACAAACTACTTTAGGTTATTATCGATTATTTGAATTAGTATACAAAAGGATGAGAGTTAGAATAGATTTTCTTTTATAAATCATAAATTTAGTAATCATTGGGATAATTAATTTGAATGAAAATTGCATATTATTTATACATATAAAACTTTTTTGTGAACCGTTAAGTCTAAGAGCAAATGCATCTTTATTTTAAGCTCTTTTATTCTTTGATGTATTATGATTCATGGCTAGATGATTCTAGAACTTGCTTTTATTATCCATATTGAGACCACAATGTTAAAATAGAAGCATTGAAATGATAAAGACATTTAAATTTAACAATTGTTTATTTTCTTTATTGGTATCCTACTATATTGTATCCTTAGGAGTAATCACTTTTAAAACTTAGCTTTTTCATTGATTATAACTATATTAATAACCTTTACCTTATTTTTCTTGAATGCTTTTTTCATTATTGTTGAACCCTGAAGGATTTACATTTACTTAATTGCTTAAAACTTGGATTATATTAAAGAATTTTAAAGAGGTCTAAAGTTTTTTTTATTATTGGTACATGATGAATGTTAATGTGTCTTCTCTTAAGTGTTTTATTGTTATAATTTCTTATTCTCTCCAAAATTTTTCGAAGAAGTTTTCAAAAATAAATATTATGAGCATAGTCAAAAAAAGTGTTGGAGTTGTTGTACCAAAGGAATTATAGTGTGAAAGACCTATGTTGTGAAGAACTAAGTTTCATGTAATTTTGTTTATGTAAATTTCCTTTAATATTGTTACCTTTTTTATTATCTCTATCATATCTTTACCTAATCCTCATTAAAACCTTGTAACAAATCCTTTTTCATTTTTTTTCTAGTCTACTTATAAGTAGTGGAGATATGATTTTATTGCAAGCTTATAGTTAAGAATCCTCTTATATATTGATTTGAGAGTTCTTCCACTTTCCACATTGAACGCTTTGAGTGCATTAAGTGAATCCTTAGTAACGGTGCGAAAATTTGTGCTTAATTTCAAAAAGATTACTTATGTGATTGCTAATGATATTGACTTATGAAGGTTGGTTTTAGGATAAATTTAATTTCATATTGATTTGATTGATATGAAATGATGATTTAGGGTGTGATGGATAGGTTGAGGTTAATAAGGGATAGATGTCTTTAAGTTTGATGATTTGAGTTATGATTTGCTTGAAGACAAATAAAAAACTTAAGTATGGGAATGTTTGATAAACAAATTTTTGTGGGGGGTGGAACCTCTGGTTTCCCATTAACACAGGAAGACCTATATTTAGTGTGTTTTGGTTGTTATTTGAGAGTTTTTAATTATTTTTGGTACTTATTTTACTTCAAGTGTATTTTAGGCAATAATTGCCTACATAGACCAAAAGGAAAAGAATTTGAGCAAAATCAAGGCACAAAATAGAAGAATTGAAGCAACTTTAAAGACATACGGTCATGTCTAAGGATAGTATAAATTACTGTAAACGTGTAAAGTTTTGAAGACGCTATTTATGATCATGTGAAGATATACGCCTGTATATGTGACATAGATGGTCTTATATGTAGCTTGTATAAGCTTTTGAAAATGTGTAAAGTTGCAATATTTGAGGAAGTTTATTTATCCAAAAAAAAATATTTGAGGAAGTTTTGAGATACATGGTCACTCATATGGTTTTATAAGTAACCGTATATATTTTAGAAACCCTAGTTTCACACTTTAAAAGGAAATTATCAAGTCTAGACAAAGGAGGAAGTAATTCAAATCATATTAGAGACCAGATAGAGCATAGAAGAAGCATTTTTAAACTTAGGATGAGGAAAACATGAAAATTACTTCAAAAGATCCAATAAAGAGCAACTTTTGATCCAAGTTTGAAGGAGATTTCAATAGTGATAAATAGGATATATAGATCATAAATCATAGATCTTTTTCTTTCTAATTATTATTCTAAATAATTAATGTTGGTTTCATTTTTTATGTTAAGAGACTAATTTATTTAGTGCTTAGGTGTGATAAACGTTAAGTTGGGATGGATAGTATGATATAGTCTTTTATTCAATGCAATTTAATTGATTGATTTATAGTGATTCAATTATGCATTTATATTCTTAAATTAATATGTCTAAGATATTAGTTCAATAGTTGATTTTATATGATTAAGATTGAAAAATCCTCTTATATGAATAGATTTACCATAATTTGATGGAGTTATATGTAAAATTAGAGATAGGTAGACATAAATCCTTCGAATTATGGTCAAAACTAATAATGAAATTCAGGAATCGAGTAATTCAATTTTAGAGGTTTTAACTAGAAAGAGGTTTGAGATAATCAATCGAAAGTTAGTTGTTAATAGTCTTGATAAAGATATTAACATAAGATAGGAATTTTCACGATACAATAATCAATAATTTAATTGTAAGATGAATGATTAATGTTTAAGATATCTTAGGGGATTCATCACATAGGTACTACTTATTTGATATTATTTAATCGTAGTGCTTTCTATATCCTAGTTCATTCTTGTGTTTAATCTTAGTTTAGTTAGTTTTAAATTAAATACACATCTTGATTTGATGGTTAGATAATAGAAAAAAGGATTAATATTAGTACGTATAGTCCTCATGAGATCGATTCGTACTTGTCATTGCTAGCTATAACTACACCTACACTATGTACTTAAAGTTAAAACATATAATATCACACACATCGTATACATTTTCGACTTCACGGGCAAAAATTATTTTGGTCACAAGACACTTTGGGTGCAAAGTAAAGGCAAAAAAATATTTAAATTGGAACTAATAAGTATAAAAAATTTGAAGAGAGGTGTACGAGGGTAAGTGACTAAAAAAATCTCATAAGGTGATTTACGTTTGTGGAGACAAGTTAGAGTACAATTGATAAGATAGATAGTAATTAACACACATTCAGTGCAGAAGTTAAAAGGTAAATTTGCTTGAAAGCAAAAAGCTTGAGTAAAATTGAGGATATGGCAAAGTTTACACTCAAAATGCCTTTTTTCAGGGCCGTTCCTATCGTTTTATAGGCCCTGGGAGAAATAAGAAAAGGGCCTCAATAAATCGATAATATACTTAAATTTATATGTTTGTATGAAACATAAATGACTTAATTTATAAGTCTACATAATTAACCAAATATTAAATGATCATAACATCAGCTAATAATATCTTACAAATATCATTAACCACAAAATAACTAAAAATAGTAACAATAACAATAAAATAGTAATAACAGCAATCAAACAACAATATTAGATTGCAAAACACTAAGAAATTTACACTAACAAATACACAGAGGATAATGATTTATGAAAAATAATTTCTCTGTGCATTTCTAGATGCAAAATCATTAATAATATTATCAAGATCAATATTGTCCAACATATCCTTCTCAATACATAAC
>JANKOD010000192.1:9149832-9165414 GCA_026284645.1 Erythroxylum acuminatum
CTATAAGGAAGGATAAAATGGACTTTTTGGACTCATTAAGGGCATAATTGGAAGAAGAAGTATTGTCTTGCATTTTAGGAAGAGAGAAGAATGAAAATTGTGGAAAGAAAGAAAAAGAGAGAGTGTCATGAAGAAGAAAGAGAAATATGAAGAGAGAGAAATATGAAGAGAAGAAGAGAAGGAGAGAAAGAGAGAAAGAAGAGAAACAAGCTAGGGTTTCAATTGTGTTAGCCCTTAAGAGAGATTTTGAGGTTGTTCAAGAAGAGAAAAAGGTAGAGGAAGAGAAGAGCTTTATTTTGAGCTAAAGATCCCTTCATTTGGTAAAGAATGAAGGTAAGATCATTTTAAATCTCTTGGATTTTTAGAAGGATTTTAGTTCACGAAGTTTAGAAAATGTTTGGGTTTAAGTATTTTAGAACCAATTTTAGTGATTGTGCTTTGTGGGATTTTCTATTGGATTCCTATTGAATGAGACTTGGTTTGTTTTAGGGAACCAAGAGAATCCTACTTAAGAGCAAAGGAAAAGACAACCTTGACTTGGATTTTGCAAGCAAATTAGGTAGGTAATTTATTTATGGTTATTGTGTAAATGAGCATTTGCTTATGTGTGAGTATATGAAAGATGTATGACATTTTGATATAACTGAATTGTGATTTTTTCATGTTATGCCTTGAAATATGTCATGACATTTTTGTATAAATGAAAAGAAAGGAAGGAGCATAAAAAGTATGAAAGTTGATAAAATGATTTTGAGCATGATTATATGCTTCTGTTTGTGCGAGATTGGAACTATTCTGTTCATCATGTGCACATTGACAAGAGCCTTCTCCCGACGTTGACAAGAGCCTTCTCCCGGCTACCTGCTTGCGGTATATGCGCTCCGAAATTGCACTCATTCTGTTTATGGGGTAAACTTTGGTTTTTCCATTCTATTTCCATAGAACCCTCGAGCCAATTAGTTGTGTATTGCATATTCGATGTGTCAAGTATAATGCATAATTGAGTGTCATATTTTGATGGATGTTCTATGTGATGACATTTTTGTTCTGTAATGGGCCCAAGTGATTTCTGAAACTCTGATGTGTTCAATAATGTTTACATCTTTTGTAACTGTTTTGGTTTTAAATAAATCGAGCCGTTTGATTATCGATTTTCCGTATATGCGTTTATTGTTAAAGAAAATTTGCAATGAGATTGTTTCAGTTTATGACTCTAAATGTTGGGCTCCAAAAGTGGGGTTAGGACATAAGACACAGAAACACTAATCTACAAAATCATGAGGCATGTTTCATAACGGACTGCATCTGACTTGGTCATACACGATTGACGTGTGCACGTGCCCCATTTTTAAAATTTTTTTAAAGGCCTTAAATCAAATTAATTTTATTGAGATTAAGATAATTTAAATTCCTAATAAATATGAAAAAGTGTTTTCTAAATGTTTGAAATTAGTTTTCAAAAGGATTAGCTTACTAGAAATATTTGGAGAATTTAGTTTAATTCTTCAATTATTAAATCAAATTAATTATCAAAACAATAATTAGAATCAAGCAAATGTTTAAAAGGATTATATTTCATAACTAGATTATCTTAGATAAATTAATATAATTAGATGATATTATTTAAGATGAGATCATAATTTTAATATCATATCAAATATTTTATGAATGTGATTAAGATTAATAGTTAAATTGATTCCTATTTTAAAAAGTTTTTTTAAAATAAATTATTTTTTAATTTAATTAAAATTAATTAATTAGATCCCTTTAAATTAAGAAAATTGTTTTATCAAGTAATTAAGAAAGGTGTTTCTTAATTAAAATTATTATTATTTTATTCGTTTGGAAATTGTTTCTTATTTATGAATACAAAGTTTCTTGATTTACTAGAAAAATATTTTTCTTAATTAAATTTGAAGAGGTTTTTTCATTTATTAATTAAGAAAAAAGCTTTCTTTAATATTTTTAAAATAGCTTTCTAACTTATTAAATAAATATTTCTAATTAATTAAGTAATTAATCTTTAAATAAAAATATAAATGACTTTATTAATTAAATTAAAAAGGTGTTTTATTTAATTTTGAAAATGGTTTCCTTTAATATTAGAAAATTGTTTTCTAGTTAAATTTTTTTAATTAGATTGGAAATAACTAATTGGATTATGGTTTCTTGTTGAACTTTTTGGAAAGGAGTTTTTCTAAATTATAATTAGTAAGAAGCATAATTTATTGAAAATTATTTTTAATTTATTTTATTAAAGGAGTCAAGATAATTGAAAATTGTTTCGAAATTAAGTAAAATTTCTACTTTGAATGAGAATTTAATTTATTTAGTAATCATTGGGGTTAATCTAATTTAATCATCGAATTTGTTAGAAATATTATGTTTTGACAAGAGCACCTAACGGATCTAGGAATCATATACTCTGTGATTGATAAAGATATTATCTACTTAATTTAAGTTTAGTTAGTTTATTGAGTGACACAAGATCAATTAAATTTCAATGGGATCCTAACCTACTAGAGAGATTAGAAAAATATTTTTGAATAGTAGTGAGGGGTGTTATTTTGAATAAAAAATTGGGAGAAACTAAATAAATGATTAACATTTTGATCTTATTTGGTAGTCATGACATATGATCAATACTTGTTTTTCTTACATTTATATCTTGTTTTTAGTATAAATTATCCCTTTGTTAGTATAGTTGATGCTAAAAGTTGGTGAACTAAATTTCTTAAACATGGGTTAAGTTTGAGAAGAGTTCTCAAAGTCAGATACAAATTTTGTATGTTAATTATGTAATTTTGATATAATCCATGTTCAGGATTCAGTGATAAAGTTTTAAAGATATGTTAACACCTTCTAGCTGATAAAATATATTGATATTTGGAGTTGACTAACGCCTCATAAACTTTAATTACAACATGTAAGGTGTATGTCAATACCAAGATAGCACAATATAATAGGTTGCATAGAGTATTATTGAAAGATATTGAATTGTTCTACTCATTTAGATTGCTAAAAGAATAAGCATGGATTATAATTGAAGTCATTTGCTATAAAATGATAATAGTTATGATTAAATGAAAAATGATTGCATGACTTTTCATGCCTATACATGATATAATAAAGACATTATATATATATATATATATAATTCATGCTTTTTCTAATTTGATACTGAATTGGGATTCAACATTAATATAATATTCAAGAAATGATAAGAAATAGATTATTGAGTATAATTAGTTTATCTAAGTTTATACAAATAGTTTATATGTAATGGATCAAGACAAATTTATACTTAATATAAGTGGTAAGAGTACAAAGTTGGATAATCAAAACTATCCTTTCATCCATGTTGGTTAAATCAACATAATAAGAATTATATGTAACATATAAGGATAGATGTATCCTTTTGATTATGAATTGTATGAAACTTATTAAGTTAGAGAATAACCAAATCATCCATTGGTGAAAGGATGATGTTGGTATTGAATTGTTAAATTTGTACATGTAATGTATTTGATGGAATAACAATTCATAAAAGAATTATTCTTATATTTAATTAGATTACTAACGACTTTATGAGATATAGTCATATGTATTAAATAAAATATTTTACATTACGACTTCTTCATTTATATTTTTGCTTTTGCTAATATTTTCCCCCACAGTGTCATCCCAAAAAAAAATAGAAGTTCGATGTTCGATGTTCGTTTTTGTGTCCATACCATTGTTAGAAGTTTCATGATAATCTCAAGATTAAATATTTTACACTTTGGCAAAAATTATTTTTTAACATAAATATTTTTCGTTTATAGAAAAAATATAACAATGAGTATATAAAAAATTACATAATAATGAGTGTAAAAGAAAGAAATTGCCAATGTTCAATAGGAAACAAAATATGCACCTCGTCAATAAAGATCCACAAATTAACTTAACCAATCATTGTCTTCAAGTTTGTATTTATGCAACATCTCATTCCATGTATCCTCTTCTTCAAAATCATATATGTATGAGATAAAATCTTTAGTAAAATCTTTGAATTTAGAGAAACACCACTTAAATTGATGGGTGCATTTTTATAAATGTGCCAAATACATAAGCGATGATCAGTTTCGGGCCATCTTAGTACTAGAGCTTTTGCCATTGCTGCATCTTAGTCTGTAAGAATAGTTTTAGGTCTTTTAGCATACAAAGCTTTCGCAAAAGTATCAAATAATCATGCAAACATAAGGGATGTCTCATCATATAATAATGCAACACTAAAGAGTGTAGTTTGCTTGTGATGATTTACACCTTCATTGTTCTTCCTGTAAGTTGTGTCAAAGCAAACCACATCACTATTTGAGTAATATGCTCTCATTTTTGCATCTGACCAGAAAATTTTGGTTATTAAATCATCTTCATCAACTTAGATAACATAAAAAAATTTCGGATCATCAAATTACATTTTATGTAAGTATTTTAGAGCATCTCTTATATCCCTTCTTTTCGCATCTGTTTTTTAAAACTGTAAGTAATTTTTGTAGTCATCTAGTATAAAACCTAAATTCTCTCGACCACCTATTTACCTAACCATGGCATCATGAGATGCCTTTGGTGGGATTCCTATGTCATTTGCCATTTCAATTTGCATTGTTGCAAATAAACTTATCTTTTAGTGAGATTTATATAAGTGCGTCTTGTTTGGACTCGAGAGGTAGTGATTATACTCCTCAATAAACTGAACAACACATATTTTCTTGCTTTTTTAACGGCTGACTCTCATTTTAGCTTCACACAACCAAACCTTATTTCAGGGCGTGTTGCTCTCACATATATATCTCATTTTTGTTTTCATCGTTTACCTTCAGCACTATAACAGAACATTTTGTCAATGAAGTTTTTGGATTTATCTTTGTGGTTTTTACTTCTCCTTATCCCAAATCCGACTTCTTTAGCATATGCCAAATAGAATTGGAAAGCATCCTCTTCTGTCTCAAACTCCTTTCCAATTTTTAATGTTAATTCTTTGGATACAAATAAGTGGATAGCTTGCAAATCCTAATTATTAGCTTTGATCCTAGAGCAAGAACCCAAAAAAGCAAATGAAAAAATTGAAAATGGATACTTCACCTTTGTGATATAGAGAAACACTAAATGTAGAATTCACAATTTAATTAAGAAGCAAAAATGAATCCTTTAGTATTAAACTTAAACAAATATCTAATAACTAATGCTAAACAAATTCTTTAAAAAACGTTTGGTTTCTTAATTTGGCGTTCCCGCATGTTGGTAAACTAGAAACAAAAAGGAAAGGAAAAGGAAAAGGCAGCCGCCTCACTGAAGCTAGAAGAGAGTCGATTGATACACAAAAGAACTAGGTTTTATCAAAACGACATCGTATGTTGGATATTTTTGACATTTCCTATAAAGTTGGACAACATTTAATTGCATTTTCAGCTTTTCAATAACTTATCATTTAGGTTACGTAATTTGATCTGGATAAAGATAATAAAGTATCCCAATAAATGATCTAAATCAATGGGTTAAAGTTCGGGTAAAAAATGGATCTCGATCAGTGTGGACTGAACCTATATTGAGCCTGTGATGGGGAAGCCCAATATGGATGCTATATATAAAGGTTAAGGTCTCCTGTAGTTGCTCATATCATTCTTAAGCATAAGGATTCTCTGACCCGTTAAGAGAGCTTACATTTTAAGAAAATTGTAGAAAGGCTTTATCGTGTCCCAGTGAGCAATTCTCGTGAAGGTGGTGGTAGATTCGCGCTCGTTAAGGTCTCAAAAAGCTCGTTTGAAGTTATGGAACCAAAATCAGGTATTTTATGCATTTATTCATTTATTTCCCTTTCACATTCAATCTGGGATACGTAACTAAGGCCTCGTTATGTGTTACATATGGTATCAGAGCGGTGACGTGATCAAGTGGTTAAAAACAATGATTTTTCAGTTTTTCTCCATAAGGTCCTTGGAGAATAAAGTTTTGTTCCTCGGTTTTTTCTTTCTTATTATTACATGAAATTGGCATAAAAGAGATTTTTTTCACTATGAAAGTCTCAAATAAAGTTTTCAGAGAATGTATTCAGCACGAGTGCATGACAATGAGACTATGCTTTCGGGTTTTGCATTTATTGATGTTACATTGTCACATATCATATGCCCATAAAGAATGTGAGGATAACATAAAGATGTATCCCTTATGTTTGTGGACCTTTTGAGTGCTGATGAGGATGTAGTAGCCAAAGTGTCCTTTCAAGTCAGTATTTTGAATTATTCTACTTGTATGTTGGGGGATGTCTCTAGTTTTATGTTTGGTTATTCTGCCTAAAGGTGTTGGCGTTACATAAAAATTTGAGATGCGCATAAAGGCATTAGATGGAGGAAAGTTGTTGCTCAAGTGATCTATTCGCCTAAAGGTGGTAGTGTCATGAGAGTTGATGGTTTGTACTTTGATTACTTTTATATGAAGTTCTAATTTCATATATTATGTATTCAGCCTAAAAGTGTGTAATAATATGACTGATTGGATTCTCAGTACAGATATTATTTAATAGTTGTGAGTATCATTATTGTCCTATATTTGTGTTGATCTAAACATTGTCCTTTTATAGTCACCTTTTCGATCAACAATATCAGTGTCACCATTGAAACCCTGATTGGTTTCAATACAAAGAAGTAGATAGATGATGTATTGAATGTTATAAAGATAGTTGAAACTGATATGGCCATATGGACAGATAGGTCATCTCCACCTACATCTATGAGCTCGAGAGCTCATAAAGTAGCTTATGCAGCTTGGGATCGATCTAACAGATTATATTGCATGACCATTAAAAAATCCATACCTAACCATCTGCTTAGTGGACTTCTGGACACAGATATAGTGAAGGAGTTTCTTAGTGATATCTCCTAGAGGTACAAAATCTCACCTAATGTTGAGATAAATTCCTTGATGCAAGAATTATTTTCCAAGAGGTATACGGGAGAAGGGGGAGTAATGGAGTACTTATCAATAATGATCCATCTTCACAAAAGACTGAAGATGTTGAATATTCCTCTTCCTAATGTCTTTATAGTTCACCAAACTCTGAATACACTCCATCTAAAGTTTATTAATCTTGTGATGACATATTATTTGCTAGATGAGGAATGGGACTTTAATGCTTTGATTGCCCATTACATTGTAGAGGAGGAGAAACTCAAACTTACTACTCCTATAGCCCTTGAAGCAGATAAAGGAAAGGCAAAGATTAATCCCGCGAAGTTCAAAGGTAGAAATACTAAATCTTCTCCACATGCTGATGTTGGTTAATCCAATGCTGGTAAAGGTCCTGCGGATATAAAGAAGCCAGCAGTATGAGGTCTAGAAAGAAAGACTGAGACTATCAGGTAACTCCTTGGCTTATCAATTTATGAATATAGTCGCATTAAGTTCTTAGTGACTAAATAGTGGAGCATCTAATCAAGGTGCTTCCATAATGCAAGGGTTTATATCTCGGATAGAGCCAAATAAAGGGAGGGAGAAACTGATAGTTGTCAGTAATGAAAAAGGTAATGTAATAACTATAGGAGATGTATGTACTACACCTTGCTGCAAGGTTCATTTTGGTTTTTACATGACACATTTTATATATGATCTTTATATCAATTTTGGACAAAGAAGGTTAACGTTTTGTATTTAATGCTTATGTTGTATAGTTGTTGTTTAATGTAAAACATAATAGTACAACTTTCTTGTCATATGTTTTGTATAAAATGTATCTTACCCCAAATTAGATATATGTTTCTTCGTACCTTGCCAAACAAGTCAAGAAAGATGACCTTGATAAAGGATTAGTCATACATGTTGTGGCAAAAATGTTAAGCCACATTTCCAGAGCTAGGGTTGAGAGATTGATTAAGGAAAGCATTCTCTCAATTCTAGAATATGATGATCTAGAAACATGGGTTGACAGTTGCAGGGGTAAGTTGACTAAAATAAGGATAAAGAGGTCTACTCGTGTTTCTGGCTTGTTGGGTCTGATACGTATGGATATTAGAAGACCTTATACAATTGCATTGTTCAATTCTAAATGTATTCTGACATTTTTTATAATTATTCCCATTACAGTTTATGTGTTCTTGCTTAAACATTGAAGGTTGAAAGCCGATAGGAAAAATTCATCAAGAGTCTCAGATCTGACCGTGGAGGAAAATATCGGCAAACATGGTGTTTTAGGATTTTAAAAGGTTCGTTTGTTAGATATATGGAATCGGTTGAAATAGTAACTCCGTTTACTACGTTAGGTAGTCCTGAGCAAAATGGTGTGTTACCGAAAGGCATAACAAAACCCTAAAGGACTTGAAGAAGTCGATGCAGAACAGGACTAATCTTCCTGATTATTTAGAAGAGTGGAAACCTAGCCTTACACACATTCATATATGGAGCTGCCCTGTTTAGGTAAAATTGCATGCTCGTTCCACTCATTACTATTTAGTAAGATATCTCAACCACTCTAATGGCTATGAGTTTTAATGTAGAAAGAGGGACCGAAATAGTGGAATCACAAATAGTTAAGTTTCTGGAATACAATGTCTATGATGATGGCGGGCCTTTTGACTCTTCGGATGATAGCAGAGTGGATACTACAGTTATTAGTACCTAACACTCATACAGTTAGATTCGGTGGATCTAGGTCTTATTATCGTGCCTGTACAAGAACAAGAACTCATACTTGTACATATAGTGGTTCCTAGAGATACAAGATCTAATGCAGTTGCGTAGATCCACTAGAGTTAGACAACTTGCTATCCCATATGATTATATAGTATATTTGGTGAACAAGACTATGATGATAGATATGTTGTGAATCTAGTTACTTTTATAGAAGCTATTCCTAGACCCAGTGCAGATTTATGGTGGGATGCAATGACTGATGAGATGCAAGCCATGAAGTATAGTAAGATCAGGGAGCTAGTTGATTTGTAGTGGAACTGTAAACCTGTCAGTTGTAAATAAGTTTAAATACTTAAAGGATTTTGGAATAAAGTTCAGCAGTTTATAGGCTCCCTCAATTACCTGATGGTTCACTCAGGAAGAAAGGTTGACTTTAATGTTACCTTTTCTCCCGTGTCATCGTAAGATATATTTTGTATGATTATGGTAATTGTAGCTCATGATGATATAGAGTTACATCAGAGACTGTCAAAATTGCTTTCTTGACTAAAGACTTTTACGAAGCAATCTATATGGTACAACTTTAAAGATTTCAGGATCTAAATGGATCTGACATGGTTTGCATGTTAAGCAAATCAATATATGGTTTACATCAAACCTCCCAAAAGTGATACCTTACATTTGATAAGGTTGTGACCTCTTTTATCTTCGTAGAAAATAAAGTTAAAAGATGCTTGTATCACAAGGTTAGGGGAGCAAAGTTATCTTCCTATTATTGCACACGGATGATATATTGCTCATATTGAATAACTTGACCATATTGCATAAGGTTAAGTAACTTTTGGCCAAGCATCTTGAGAAGGATCTTGGTGAAGCATCTTTTGTCCTAAGTATTTAGATTTACTGGGATAGATCTCAACATTTATTGGGCTTCCCATAAAGCGCATACATTGAGTATGTGTTACAAAGGTTTAATATGGATGATTGTAAACCTGTAGTAGCACCAATCTCTCATAGTGAGAGATTATCTTTGGCATAATGTCCAAAGAATAAAGTAAAGAGAGTGGCTATGAGGAATGTTCCATATTCTAGTGTAGATGGTAGCCTGATGTATGCTTGGGTAAGTACTAGGCGGGACATTGCATTTACTGTTAGGCTGTTTGGTTAATATTTGGTTAACGTAAGTGTAGACTATTGGAATGCGATCAAGCGAGTGTTAAGAAACTTAAAGGGAATCAAGGATTATATGCTGACATATAGAAAAGTCAACAGTCTAAATCTCGTAGAGAATTCATATTTAAATTTAAGATGATTGAAAGTTCACTTAAGGTTACATTTTTATATTTACAAATGGTACAATGTTGTGGAAGAGTGTCAAGTAGACACGGGTGACTTCCTTGACCATGCATGTAGAGTGCATGCTATAAGGCTACTTCACAGGCGATTTGGCTCAAAAACTTGATTTCGGAGTTGTCTGTGGATGATTCAATGGCTAGACCCATTTGGTTGTATTGTGATAATCTTACTACTATATTATTTAGTAACAACAAAGAATATCACAGGGTCTTAACATTTGAAGGTCAAATATTTGACCATAAAGGAGTTGATACAAAAAGGTGACATTAAGGTTTGGAGCATTTAATGACTGAGAAAATGTAAGTCGATCCTTTAACTAAAAGACTTCACTTAATTATGTTTGAGAGACAAGTATATAATATAGGTGTTTTGAAGTCTTTAGATACTGTTAGTTAGGGGATCGTTATGTTTGCTCCATGTACATTTGTATATTTGCACAATTTTGATGTATTATGACAGTACGATGATTTATCAATAAAAATAATCATTATTTATCCTTAGTAATACATTTTATCATACATTGTCCCAATACGTATGAAAGTTTTAATATTTGTGTCAATCTTAAGCATTTAAAGGTCATTGGGCATATATACAGATTGACCTTGAGCCTATGTCATTTAGACGTATACAATTATATATGGACAACTATGAATTTAGACATGACATAGGGGGATATAAGTTTTAATCCTATAAAGGTTCTCTAATGTAGTTTAGCATTCAGTAAGAGAACATAAAGGTTTTCTCTAATGCAATTTGGCATTTGGTGAGAGGAAACAAAATTTCTATAATGTTGTTTAGCATTTAGTGAGAGAAAATAGGATTTCTCTAACGCAGTTTAGCATATGCGGTTTAGCATAAAGTTAGAGAAATCGAGACCTACAAACGAAAATGATATAGTTTAGATCATATAGGTATCATCTTAGTTTGCCACACTCCATTTTCCCATTCATGTTAGCGAGGTATTAGATATGCATGATTGTATTGGATCTATGTTACACATGACACATGTATTTGATACTTTTTAGTTTCGAAAGCCTAGCAGGACAGAATGATGGACTATCATTATCTTTTGATCAAATATTTTGTTTTTAAACTTGGTTAACAATAGCATGACTTAACCGAATTTTTAAATTGTTTTAAAACTTGAGTCAATATCAGAATTAAGTATTGTCTAAGGGGAGAATGTAGGATATTTTTGACATTTCCCATAAAGTTGGACAACATTTAATTGCATTTTTTAGTTTTTCAATAACTTATCAGTTAAGTTACATAATTTGATCTGGATAAAGATAATAAAGTGACCCAATATATGATCTAAACCAATGAGTCGAAGTTCGGGCGAAAAATGGATCCTGATCAGTGTGGACCAAACCCATATTGAGCTTGTGATGGGGAAGCCAGATATGGATGCTATATATAAAGGTTAAGGTCTCCTGTAGTTGCTCATATCATTCGTAAGCATAAGGATTCTCTGATCCATTAAAAGAGCTTACGTTTTGAGAATATAACTACGTTCTGTTATGCATTACATCGTATTGTACTACGTTCCGTTATCCATTAAAAGAGCATTCGATCTGGGATACATAACTAAGGTCCCGTTATGCATTACATCGTATTGTAGTAGAACATAGTTAGAGCAGATTTATTGAAACAAAGGATTCGAATTGTCACTCATGAGCACTGGAACAATCTATTTCTTTTAAAGAATTAAAATAAAAGTTACTTCCTTTTTTCATCACAATCAATTAAGTGTTATTGCATGAAAATCAAGCTTGAATGTGATATAGAAGAGATGTCACTTAACACCTTATAAATTTTAGATGAAAAACTCAACCCATCTCAATAAAGTACTAGACTATACAATATAGGGTTGTTAAAAAAAACATTTATTTTGGTTTGGTAGTTGAACTAAAATTAGATTAAAATATATGGAATATAACTACGTTCATGAGCAATGGACAATGGTAGCAATGTAGGCTTGGCTAATAGCATCAATGTCTGTGCTCATGAGCCGACATCCTATTCCTAACAACCTCCACAGAGTTGGAACAGACTAATTGATACAGAGGATCTAAACCTATCTCAAGAACCTCAAGCTTATTCATAAAAGAACACTTGCCCTACTTCACCAAGAAAATCCATTATCTAGACGTGAATCATACCTTGAAGACAATTTGATACCACCAAATGTAAAAGGCTTGATTCCTTTTGACAACTAAAACACACCAAAAATAGAACGAGCAACCGAAGAAATGCCAACGCATACCGCAATTATGAGTAATCTTCACAGTTCTTTATCCTACAGTATGGGGACTGAAAACTAAATTGGGTGTTTAAACCTGTCAGCCATTAAAAAACAGAGCTAAATAAACCCAGAAAAATCTCTCAAGTGACCATATTAATGAAGTAGCTTATGTCATGAAAATGGAAAACGAATCAGATTAACATATCCCAAGTTTCTTTTCCTCCAATACTAGTTAGAAATGATACACCCGCCATATAATTATGGCAATACATCAATTGCCATATCACCATTCACTATCTTCCATGTAGCAAATAAAGGAAAGATAGAAAAGGGAGTGGACCATAAAAGAAACTCAAGTAGTAACATAATATCAATTCAAAGGTAGAAATTATGAGTTCACCATGAAGGATCGCTTACTTAGTATTACTCCATTGTCATCATTTCAACAAAAAAACCAACAATTAAAGTCAAAGGTGGATTTGAGCATGTTCACAAGCAAAAGTTGAGATAAGTGGACATGCTCCTAACTTGTTAGGGATCATGATGGTGATTAAAGTGAAACATATTGATGCAACTGTCTCTCCTTTTGTGTTTGATCTTAATATAACAATGCATTATAACCATAGGAAAAAGAGTCAGCCATTGATAAATTTAAGTATGTAAAACAAAAGGTTTCATTATAATGTTAATGTTCTGCATATCACTTAAAAAGGTAAGATAAACGATTTCATATTATAATAGCACATAAAAATGTAAATGCATGCCAATCCTCAAGCCACCAATATATATTATAGGTCTATTTGTCGTTTTTTCTATCTCAAAAATTCAAGCATGTGACGCTTTCTTCCTTTAGACCTGAAGTTTAAATGAGATTTTTTAGCCAAATAACAAATATGCAATAGTTGTAAGGCTCAAAACTATGGGTGTCAAAGGCAACGAGTGATCTTCTACCAATGAAAACATGGATATAGATTAACAAAAATGGCTAATGAAACTATATCTATAATTTGTTGCAACCCGCACAAAAATGCTATGTCATTGATATGATAAAGAAACAGTACAAGATGTACAAGATGTCTATCCATCATAAAGTTCTTAGTTGTCTTTGTTGGATGATCCAGCATCCCCTTGAGCTCTTTAAATTGTCTTGTTTTGTTAAATCGATAACACAACAGTTAGGAGAAAGCATTTAGGAACCTGTACATAAGATCACCAGGCAGACTTCTAACTTAGTACTCCATCCCACCTTTCTGAGAAAGGAACAAGCTTCCCAAAATTCTAAATACCTCCATCGATAGGCATGAACTCAATAAATCGTACGTTGCTTGGTCTATCACGAGTCAACTCTATTAAATCACAGAGCTCATCATTATAATTATGGTACAGTTAACCTAATAGCAGCCAACATATGCATAAATTGAGCATCACTTCTCTGAGTTTAATATCAATAAAAACCTTCAAAGAATAACCAAAAACAAAAGGCAAAGACTCATCTTTAGAATTTGGAATAAAGGATATGAGAAAAAAATGCTTTGGTACAAAGATGATAGAAGCATTAGAAGGAAATATACAAAGAATCACCAAGGAATATTAAAGAACATACCTTCACAAGATTGAAACTTAGCTTATGGCAGCATTAATTAACTTCACAACACTTTCGTGCCCTTTCCTCCTAGTCATGAATTCAACTTAGCTAGAACCAATGAATTTAAGCTGATACTTACAGAACATATATATTAAAAGTATAGTGTCAAGGCATTTTGACAGAAGTTAGAACTAGTTGTTCAAGATCACTCAAACATTTCTAGGATTAATTGTCATCAAATAAAGTTTCAAAATTAACTTTAATGTTGCTCTGCATAAGCTATAGTGTGAACATTAATAAGAAGCCTACTAGGCACAAACCACAAAGAAATGGTTACAAGGCAAATGTGATAAAATATCAATACCAACACCTATTAGTTTCATGAGGATATAAAATGATTAGAACTATACAAATTGTACATAGGTAGCAAATTTTTGGTTGATTATGTTTATCATAGGGAAAGTCATAAAAACAAACAAGTACTAATTTAACAACTAAAGGTGGATCCTATCTACAACATAAAAGCCATCATATAAAGCTATATACCAATAATTAAATTGTCCATGCATTAGTGCACAAAGATAAACTAACCATGTATATCACATATTGTTTTACCATAACAAATCCTCAAAAGAATAAACAGAAATTAAAATTCTTCTATTCTCTTTTCATAAAATAAATATACTAATATATACGAAGTGATTTCAAACTTACCTGCAAGCTCATTATTGAGGTTGGATGACTAAGATTTAGAAATCGATGTTCTAGCTCTCTCACAAACCAAGTCCCTCCACGTTCATTACTACGACACTACTTGATAATATACAATTAATGATCAAAATTTCTTAATTGAATTTTGGAATTAAAATATGCACGTCATTGGTAGTACCACCTAACAATTTAAATAAACTGATCTCCATTAAGTTTAGTTAATTTCTGAAGTCGATGCTGAGCAGGTAGGAAGAGAACTTCTAATGGATGACTTCCCACATATTGAAGACATGCCCTCCTATAGCCTTCTCTCTTAGCCATGGCAAGAATTAAAACAAAAGGTCAATACAGTAGCATGAGATATGCAAATCTAAGAAGATCATAAGACAACTATAATGAGTAGAAAAATTCTTATTGATTGAGACGTAACAGGAGGTGTGGAATAAGAATATCAAAACTCCTTAAGGCAAAATGTTTTCTTTGTTCATTACCTACCAATTCCCTTTCATACTTTAATGATTGACTCTAGTAATCAATTCCCTTTCTAAAAACATACAAACCAACCCAATTTTTGTTCAGAAAAGTCATTCATATGATTTGCAAATAGAACACATAAACAACCTCATAATAACAAAAATTCATCATATGTAACAAACCACAAAACTTGCATTCAGTCCGCAAAGAATGTCTATGCATCACCACTTTGGAATCAAGTCAATTATTTGAAAATTAAGCTACTGATAACAATAGCAATCACCTCAAAAAAGAAGACTATCTGTGTAGCACCCCACTCCCGCAAGACCCGAACCCGATATCGACGGGGATATCCGAGCTCGTGACCCGCGAGGGTGGCATGCTAGAGCATTCAATCCAATTTCAGTATACATTTTTTTTTAAAAACAAATCTCATTACTCATACATCATTTCACTTTGGGCCATTGGGACCCATTTCAATGCATAAACCACTTACAACCATTATCAATTGATACACATTGACATACATAATAATAGTCGCATTAAA
>JANKOD010000192.1:9199178-9210974 GCA_026284645.1 Erythroxylum acuminatum
ATTCTTAATAAAACTTTGTTTTTTTATTTAGTTTTGATATGAAAATTTTTGTGAAATTTATATTTTATTTGGGCCCCTTTATCTTAAATTTTTAGCTCTGTCACTGTCAACAACTAACATAAGAGCAACCTACTCTAATACCATCTTAGGAAGTAGAGAAAAACAGTAGGTGAAGAAAGAGTATTCTTTCATGCTTTGTATTGTAAGCGCCTGACATTATTTATATCCCTCCTAACTATTTTCTAATTGGCTAGGGCTCCGTAAATCAAGGGAAATAAAAACTAACGTATCTGCTATCTGTACAGAACCAAAAAACTATTTGCCTATTACTATATACAGTACCGCTAATGTAGTGAAGAAGAAAAACAACAAAGTTTAAAACAATAAACGTGACACCAATAGGACCCGCCATTGTGGACTATAGCATGCCCAAAGTAATCTGCCCTATAGCATGCCCGAAGTAATTAGCTTGATTTTGGATCTTTATCACATAGTTTTCTCAAAACGTAAACTTTCTTAGCGAGTCAGAGAATCCTTTTGCTTACGAATGATATGAGTAACTGTAGGAGACTTTAACCTTTATATATATAGTATTTACTTCAGGCTTCTTCATTACAGGCCTGATATAAGTCCGGTCTATACTAATTGGGATCTATTTTTTACCTGGCTTAATTTGATCCATTGACTTAGATCATTTATTGGATCCTTTTATTATCTTTATCCATATTCAATTACGTAACTTAATCGGTAAGTTATTGAAAAACTGAAAAATGCTATAAAATGTTTGACAAAATTTATAGGAATTCCAACATGTCAGCTCCTCCTTCACCTCACGAAAACTCGCTGATCAAACTCCCATTCGAGTACAAAAGCCATCGTGGTCACATTTTACTGAACAGTCCACCATTTATGCGTTTGAAGCCCTCACCGAAATAACCTGCGCCACGAAAGTCAGCGAAACTTGGCTTGTTGAACTTGAAGACTCGGGAAAAGAAACAGCGTCTTGTAAGTACATGTAAATTGAGCAGTTGTTTTTCAAGGAATTCCTAATTTTGAACTTGTTGGATTTCGGGGTTATCGATATCGATATGTGTCAGGTTTCGAGTTCATACTTAAAGATGGTATCCATGTTAGGGTTTCTGAGTTTAAGAAAGTTATTCTTTCTTCGATTTTAGACGAGGTACGTAAATGATAATAATTTAACGATTCCGGGGTAGGATAAAACTGGAGCGTTGTTCTCTGGAGCGCCCATGACAAAGAATGGAGAAACATACCTCACTAGCGGGTTTAGACAAGTATAATATCAGATAAATATATACAGTTATTCTGTTTTCATGATCAACATATTACCGTAGACAAAAGATGCACATGATTAATAGTATATAAATAAAGGATTACATAAAGATATTGACTGTACAACTTGATTTATAGTGGGAATCTGTTTCCTTCGTAACGTATACTGTTAGAACTTAAAAGATTGAATTACCCATGCAATTAGACTCCACCTCTTCTTATCAATAGATTTCCTTATAACGGTAGAAGTCCTTCATAAGCAAAAGACGGGAGAGTGAACCGTCTACATATTTTCTTCTGAATAATTAACCATTAGTTTCTCGCCAGAACTATTTCATGGATTCCACCAGCTCTTCGTGGTCTCATCTTGGACCAGACCTCTTGTCCATCATCGCAGATAAACTGAGCAATGAAAATGTTTTCGACTTCCTACGGTTGCGTGACGTCTGTCAGTCATGGAGGTCGGCGATCTCTCGTCTTCAGCCTCCCAAAAACTCACTGATCAAGCTCCCATACGAATACAAGAACCACTGTGGTCACTTTTTACTGAGACAGTCCACTATTTATGCTTTTGAAGCCCTCACGGATGTAGCTGGCACCATGCAAGCCGGCGAAACCTGGCTCGTTGAACTTGAAAACTCCGGAAAAGCAGTTTCATCTCGCAAGTACATGTCTGGAAACTGGTTGTTTTTTCAGGTGAACTCAGATTTGAACTTGCTAGACTTTACGGTTACCAATATCTGTCAGGTTTACACGGTGGAGTTCCTTGTTGAAGATGTTAATGGTGTTGATCTTCCCAATATAACAAAAGTTGCTGTCTCTTCGAGTTTAGACGAGGAGAATGGTACTAATTTAACGATTCTGGGATTGGATAAAACCGGTGCTTTGTTCTTATGGAGAGGGCAGGACAAAGCATGGAGGAAGATATCTGATTATCCTACTTATTACGACGTCGTTTATTTTAAGGACAAGTTCTACGCCGTTGGTGTCCTTGGTGACGGACTAACTGTTGATATTGGCTCATTAAAAATTGACGAGTTAAGGTTCCGATTCGATAGCGGATATTATATGAATTACATAGCCAGGTTCGTTAAGCTGCTTGACGATTTGTATTTAGTGGCTTGTCCTTGTCCCTGCGATCGCTGTCCAAGGCCTATGATTTGCAAGGTGGACGTAAAGAAGGGTACGCTAAGTGGGGAGTCCGAAATGGAAGATTATGCACTTGTCATCAGTTCCTGTCGATCGTTTGGTGTTTCAGCGAGAACTTTTCCTGGTCAGAAGTATGTAGTGTGGGACAGCAATTTTATAGAAAGGACTTTCCCAGTTCCACCATTCATGATTCCTCCACCATCTTGGTTGAGGGAGACATACCAAGTATTTGTCGGAGGGAATCGGAGAAGGAATTCATAGAAATTCAATGGCGAGTTAACCGAAATTAATCTAGCACTTCACATGTTTTCGCCTTCTTTTTCTAGTTATAAAGCGGAAAACTTTATTTGCAATGGTTAAGATGTCTATCTCTCTCTCTTTTTTGTCATCACGTTTCAATTTTGCTTATTTCGTGGTTATACTAAACAACAGACAAGTTTTAGATTAATTTCTAGATTATATAGATAAGATCAGTTCTCCGATCCAAATTATTAGGCATGGAAAACTGTGGAAGGTGAATTTTGAAAAAGAAAAAAGGTCAAAATAAAATTAAAAAATTTTCTTATTTAGTATAAGAAAATTGTGGAAGATGACTCCGAAAAATATAAATAAAGACTAGAGTGTTGGTTAGTGGCTCTAACTATTATATTAACTGATAATAAGATAATAATATTTTCAATTGATAATGCTAAGTAATGAAGAAAGTTAAAATTAATTGGTTGTCAAATTTTAAACAATGAAACAAATAGTTTGTATTTTGGTTCTATATTTTTTAATAATATTTGGATAAGATTTTACTGACAGTAAACATAGAAATTAATAAATTATGAAACATTTTTTGTTGTAGTTTTTAATTTTAGTTTTATTTTTCAGTTTTTAGTTTATATTTTTCTTTTAAATAAAAATAAAAACATGTTTAGCTATTAATATGATAAAATGGTCACTTTTGGCCTCAATGTTTACATTAATCGACAAACATAACCCTAAAGTTTCAAAGTGTAGAAATAAAACTCTAACATTTAGAAAAGGTTTAAATATAACCTGAAAATAACAAAAATGATATTTATATGATGTTGTAAATTTTATGTCAATTCAACAATGACAATTTTTAATATTAATTTATTACCACAATATCACATCAAAACTGACGTGATAATTTAAAACCTATTTTCTTAAAAACAAAATTATAAAAATTTTATTAATTTTTACTTTAAACCCACCCTACTTAATTAACCCTCCTACTCCTCTCTTCTATCTCCCCTCTCTCTTTTGCATTTCTTTTTTTTTTCTATTGCAAAACCCTAATCCCCTCACACTTTTACTCCTCTCTTCTCTCTCTTCTATGTTTCTTTTCTTTTCTTTTCTTTTTGCAAAAACCTAAGCCCTTCACACTTTCACCCCTATATTCTCTCTCTCCTCTACTCTCTCTTCTCCATACGAAAACCTAAACTCATTGTCTTTTCTTTTACTCTTCTCTCTCCATTTTTCTCCTTTCTCTCTCCTAACAGCCACACACGCTCTTCTCTATCCTTCAACCTTTCTTTTTTTTCCCCCTCCCATACAAAACCTTTAATGCCTTACAAAATGGCAAGATATTTGAGCTACCACCATAGTTGTCATGTTCATATCTTCTATGCAGTATCATCACTTATAATGCTCATATTTCTCAACTCTGATACCTAAAATTTACATATTTTATACCGTTGGAAAGCTAAGAGGATAAACTACAACTTTCAAGAGACTACTTTGTCTAATATAGCCTAGATTAACCCAGTTTTCTCCCTGAAGTTAGTACACAATTTTTACCCCTATGGAAACTTGAAATATGAATTGTACAACTACAAGATAAAATAAGCACATACACAAGGGAACTTCTTCAGTCCTTAATTCATTTCTAGATCAAAATGAAGTTCATACATAGCTTTAATTACATATCAACATTACATCAAAGTCTTAACATAAGTCACAAAAATGCATTGGATGCTCAATGTTCAATATGCTTATAAAGCTATCCAAAAGTCTAGCCACTAGCTTAGTACAAAAGCTAACTCTCTCGGAATTTGTCCAAATGTCTTGCAAGGATTACTGATCTTCTCAATCTGCATTTGAGGAGTGGGAAAAATATTGAGTTAAGCTACACAACTCAGTGGCTAATATATTTATAGCCATTGGCGATGAGCCACACAATCAAACATATATGCATCTATTCATATAAGCATACTCATCTTATCTTGATCCAACAATGTGAGTTCAACATTCATAACTCATAAATCAATACTTCATCACATAAAACATATTGGATGTAATTTATCATCGAATCGTAATACACAATTTTCATCATACTTAACATGTCAAAATGCAAATGCACAAACAAATGGCTCGACGGTTCCGTGGAACAAAACAGAGAAATCGAAGTTTACTCTGTGAATGAAACGAGTCCACTTTTTGGATCTCGTGGGCCACAAGCGGGTAGCCGAGAGAAGGCTTTATGTCGACGTGCACGTGACTATGAAGTGGTTCCTCAAATCTCATGCTCAATTCAATTAATAACAAGTCATATTCTCATCATTTTTCTTCTTTCCATTTAATCAAAATACCATGATACAATTCCAAGGCATAGCATAATCATACTCACAATTCAATTTTATCAAATGTCATACATCATAATGCAATTTCCACATCATAACATTTCAAAGCAAGCCATTTCAACACACAATACACATACAAGACATTTTGCTCATTACACAATAACTATAAATAAATTACCCACCTTATAACTCTTAAAAATCCAAACTCAATTTGTGCCCTTCCTCTTGCTCTTAGGTAGGTTATTCTTGATTTCCTAACACAACCAAAATTCTCATTCAATTCTAATTCAATTGGAAATCCCACAAATTTTCATAATCATCACAAAATGAAATTAACACAAATCAAGCTCAAACTTAACCTACCCATGGTCCATCTAGGTTAGAAAACCCAAAACCTAGCTTAGAAACTCCAAAAATCAAATGGGTCTCTTAATCATCTGCTTCCTTCAATCATTCCCAACACAAAACCCCTTTCTCTCTCTAAAACTTCTTCATTCTCAACACAACAACCCATTTCTTTACTAAAGCAAGAAGAAGATGATGAACTTACCTTGTCAAGCTTGATTTCTCCTTCTTTCTTCTTCCTTCGAAGCTTCTCTTGTACACTCTCACGAACTCTCTCTCTTCTCCTCTCTTCTTCCACGTTTTTTCTTCTTTCTTTTGGCCTCTCACGACTTCTCTCCTCTCCCCACGTTTTTCCCTTCTTCTTTATTATTTCAAGACAACACTTTAGTCATCTTTCCCATTTTGCCCCTCATTTAAGTAGTATTTCCATATTTACCCTTCTTATGTCTTTATAACTAACATCTTATACTTTTAACTCCTTGACTAATGATCATGGAAAATTTGAAGAAATTTGATAATAATTCCTCCTAGAAAAATGTTCCTCATTGTCTTAATTTTCTAATGACACCAAAATCATTCAATTTATTTTGGAAATCTGAAAGTTATATCCCAAACATTTCTGAACTATTCTTATACTAAAACAACATTCTTTGCTCAACTTTCATCCAAAAATTGAAATTCTTAGGGGCTGAATTAGAACTCAATTTTATCAGATAATTTGTATCCCTATTTCTTTAGTTTAATCCAAATTAAGAATCATCTCATTTTGATAACTAGAGAAAAAGTTATGGCTAAAACACCAAAGCATGCTCAATGAACATGTTCCAACTACATTTTCCAACTTTTAACTTCCAACATTTCACATAAAATAGTTCTAACTTCCAGAAAAAGTTTGAGGTACAACATAAGGATTACCGATTGATAAGATATTCCCCAAAGTTTATTATATCTCTGATGCCTGTAATCCTAATGTACTTTTAAACTCCTTTTCCTATTATTTCCCTGTCTTTTTTTCTATTTGTCGTTTCTTAGTGCTTGAATGACTGTAATCTTAATGCACATACAAACTATTCTTGTTACTGGTTCGTTGCCTTTTTTGCTATTTATTGATAACTACTATTGAATTGTATCTCTTGTATTCTATCTTGTATTGTTGATCTCTTATTCTCATTCTATTTGCTCAGTCAATAATTTCTTTTTAATTCACATTCCTATTGGTTGTTTTCTACCTTGGTCAGAATTTTTTTAAAAAATTTCATTGATTTACTTTAATTCATATCAAATTTTGCAGTTGCTATATTGTTTATTAAAATATTATAATGAATTTTACTTCACCTTTTTAGATTGTCAGTTTTTCTCATTTTTTTAATTCAATTTAAATATTTGCCTGTTATATCTTTTCTTCTTTCCCCTTAAAAATTTCTGTCTTGCATCATATATTTCTAATTTTTCCCTCCAAATTCTAACTTTAACAATATTCATTTACACATCTTAACCATTCATAACAAAACCTATATATACATATTCTTTAATTCTAAAAAACAACTGGTCATTATAAGTTTCTAAAAATGCGCAGTGACCACCTGTTAGTTAAGTATTACATACTAAGCACAAATGGGATGGTCGTTGTCGTGCTTACGTGTCCTAATCCAACGGTTCCAATTTATTCCCATCATCGAACGACTTCTGTTTATTCTCACATGAAACTCTTCCTAACTTTATTGATATAGGCTTCTCTGTCATCTACAAGCATGAACATTAAAAAAAACTTCGTTGTGCTTTCTCGATCTCTCTAGAATCTCCTGAATAACTATCACATCTTCCTCTTCAAAGCTCTTTCCTTTCTTTTCTCTACTGAGCCTCTTTTTACCGTCAAATTGGAACTGTTTCCAAAAGGTGATCAACATTAAACATAAAAATGCTCTCAACTGCCGATCCAAACTGATTCGAAACTAGAAAAGGAGTATAAATAAAAAAGTTCTAGAAGCAGCAGAAGACGAAGAGAAATGGCTCGTAGAAGGAGTTGTCGGAGTTCAATGTAGCGCATTCTACATGCATCTCATGGTTTGGTACTTTTATTGATTCCTGTCGATGGTAAGATTCGAAGTGTCTCTAAATTTTTCAATCTCAAACTTCCCTCATCTTTTTTAATCTCAAGATGTGAACGATCTGAGAGAAACTCCCAAGTGCTAGCTCTCACCTCACAAAAACTATGAGCTTTGTAAATTTGTAATATATTTTCAGTGCCATTTTTTATGTTTTGTTAATTTTCGGAATCGATTGATCTTGATATGTAGATACAAGAACCTTAGATGAATCGAGGAAGCTTGAGATGCTCTTTAAGAATGTGAAGAGACATGGAGTTTCGATCATAAATTTGTACAAGTTTGCGTGACACACACGAAAAGATGTTACTTAGACTATGAGTGATTAGCTTATGGAAGATTCTGGAGTTTGATATTTCCTAATGAACGTGATATTTTCATTTAGTTCAACCATTGAAAAGGCTTGTGGTTGCAGGCTTTTGTTATGTATGGTAGGTTTTGTTTACATAAAAGGAAGGAGGCTCCGACCTTTGTCTAAGGACTTGCTTAAGGATTTGAAGCCATCTCGCTCAACTCAGTAGGTATGAACTATATGATAATGGTTCTGAAGGTGAGGAATAAGAAGATCTTAGGAGTTTTGTTTTTTTTTTGCGCTAAATTTGACAAGTTTAAGAGGTAAAGGGAAACACTATTTTTGGATTTGAATGACTAATTTAAACAATGAATGCCATTTTTCTATTGTCCTGAACTACTTGTCCCTACAACTCATATTGAATAAGAAATTGCATGTTGTTCTTTGAATTTTCTTTTTGCAGGACTAATTTGCTTAAAATCTTTAGTGAGAAGCACATACTCTATGAGTGTTTGAGTAATCTCTCTTTGAAGTGCTCTTATTTGCTTTTCAACAACGAGCATGTCAAAGAAATTCTTTTAGAGGCTTTTGCACACAAATCTTATACCATGAAACTCTCCCTATAAATATTGGTCTCTCTTTTTCGTTCATCGTTTGACAGGATTAGTTTTGTTTTTTTAGTTTTTGAATTCTTCGAAGGTTAGGTCTAGTTTGCATGCACCTGCAACTGCATTTACTCTTTGCTTCAACAAAGGCAATGGGATGTCGAATTCAAAGAGTCTGCTAACAAATAGAGGCAGAGGTGTTTGGCCTTTAAATTTTTGTTGCATTTAATTGTTCTTTTTTATATGCGCAATGTAGTTCTTTTGGTCCCATTAGTTACTCATTATGGGCAGTTTTTTTGTTGTAATTTTTGTGACTCAAGAAAGTATTTATCATTTTTCCTTTAGTATCAGAAATTCATTTATCTTGGATGACAGTATGTTTATTTTTATTTTTCATACAACTAAATGATATATCAAGATTGGAAGCAAAGGTTGATAGGCTCCAGTCGCAAATACAAGCTTAGGATAGGGAGATAGCGACAATTACCCCAACAGTGAGTAACCTGGGGTTTTTTATTTGACATTTTGCTATCTAGAATGCTTGATTGGTTTGTTTATATTCACTAAATGTTGTTGCGTGATTAGGAAGCCAAAAGGCAGACTCAAATTGAAAAGTTGCAATAGAAGCGAGATGAATTTCAAATGATGGTTCTCGGTAATCTTGTTAAGGAAAATTGACTTTTTTTTGCTCTGAGTTTATTTTGCATGTTCTTTTGCACCACCTCTCTGATCTCTCTCAGCACCACACTGCCAACTAGAATCATTCTCACAACTCCAGGTGAACATTCTTCATTTGTGCGGTCCCTCAACATTGCTCTCTCGGTCAACTTCTAGCCATCAATGTTATCGGAATTGCTAGCGCGCCAGCCTCTTCCATGAATCCTTCACCGTCCACCACACCGTCTCCCACTGGTTCTACCCCTACCACCACAACTCCCCCTTCTGGAAACTCCGCTCCGTCCCACCTCATTAATACAGGTGCCCCTTGATATGTCATCTTCATTGCACTCTTTGCTTATCTAGACGACTACTCCAAATACCTCGCAATTGATGCCTCCATTATCATTCATTCAAGGGTCTTAATGTTACGTTGAAATGAATTGACTAACAGACAAGAAGTTGTCCATTCAGTTTAAGTCTTCAAAATCGGCAATACTTGACATAAAATGACACAGATATTAAAGAGTAATTAAGTAGAAAGTTGACTAAATTTCAAAGATAGTATGACCCTGTCCTTAATCCATGCTCTGTAACTCTGGTCAGTTACGCATTTATGTTGTCAAGTCATAAAACTATTGAAGTCCCTGTTTGGTCACGTCCTCTTTGTTCATTTCGCCATTCACCAATTTTTTAGGAGCTCCAATTCTGCTTCAATTTGTGGACATGTGTTCACCAGCAAGACTTATAAGGCTTATGTCACCTGACCACCTTTAACTTTTCTTTCACTTGTAATTATTATTTTTTTGCTACAAAAGGATTGAAAAACAAAACAAAACACAAGACACCCTAGCTAACTCAGGGTTCTGCGGTACTTAGCGCCTTACTGATTTCGGTGTAGTAATTCCAAGACTGTCATCAGGGGATTTTGAAGCATATATAGACCTAGCCTAGACATCACAGCGATAAAGGCCAGTCGATCGGCACACTAGTTCCCTTTATGACTCACGTACTGTAGCTGCACCTCCCAGGCTCGGTGTAGAAGGCCATAGGTACTTGCCTCCAAAAAGTTATCTTCAGTTAAAACTATATTGGAAGAGGAGAGAATGTTAATAACCTTCAGTGAGTCTACTTCAACGACCACGCGTCGATACCCAAGCGTCCATGCCAGGGTAAGGCCCGAGTAGATACCCCATAATTCTGCAGTTAAAGGAGATCCCCTACCGATGTGGTGTAGAAACCAATTGCACCATAGCCCTTGATAGTCCCTAATTAAGCCACCCGTAGTAGCAAGATTTGATCCTTGCTTGACTGCACCATCCGAATTAATTTTGACCCAGGATTCAGGCGGTTTCGTCCAGCCAACTAAGGTACTTATAGGTAAACCTTGTGTCGACAGTATAAAGCTTTCCACTGTCCTTGATCTACCTATCCAATCCACATACTCCATAACTGCTTAAGGCTCAGCTTTCGGCCAGACAAAATTCGCTTCAAAAAGTCTTCGATTTCTCCACTGCCAGAGCAACCAGCAGGCTACACCATAAATTGTAACCCAAGCAACCTGATTCACCTGTATTGGCATCCTGAGGTTGTGTGCTACCCACCATTCCAGATCTCGGTGGAAGAAGTCTGGACCCACTACTTCCAGGGTGAAGTTACCCCAAAAGGCTTTTGCTCTCGGGCAGTCTCGGATGGCATACAAATTAGATCCTTCTTGGCCACTGAACTACCAACTGCTATCCGCAGTTAGCCTTCGAGGGACTTTCTGTTGATTCATCAGCAGTTTGCCTTTAGTCAATAGCCACAAGAAGGCGTGAATCCGTTAGGGCCTACCCATTTCCAGATTAAATCCCACAGACTATTATGCTCCTCCGTGATGCTACCTTCAATGAATAAATAAGCAGACGCCACTGTGAACGTCCATGATTTGTGTGACCCCATATCATGTTATCCTCCATTATGCCGTCAACATTAGGCTGGATCTCAGCAATCTCCATACAGACCGAGGAAGAAAGATTTTGCTAGAACAAATTCCAACGCCACTGATCGACGTCATTTGTAAAATCCGCCACTGTGGCGTACAGTATACTATCGGGTAGAGGGCTGGTCGCCACTAAACATAGAGGCTCCCAATCATTCGCCCAGTTATCTAGCCAAAAGTGAATTCTCCTCCTACTCCCCAGCTTCCATTTTATGCCTTGGCGGACATACTGCCAAGTGGCAGATGTTGGACCCCGATTCCGGAGCCCAACGTCCTGAGACCTGAGCCTTACTGAAAACCCTAAAGGGGTCATTTACTGACATTTCATATTGGTGGTGACCCCACCTTAGTCAAACATCAAAATCATAAGTTGACTTCTTCATGGAAATTGTAACCTTAAGTCTCTAGTTCATTTTAAAACAAGAATCACGTTAATTGGAGTTGTGTAGCTCAAGATATGAACCAAATACCAAAATTTAAAAATTTGGACATTAAGGGGCTCAGATTACACGGGCCGTGTGAATTTTACACGGGCCGTGTGAATTCACACGGTCTGCCTGTGTGAGTCTCGGGTGAAAAACAATATCTCGCATAAAGGATTACACGGTCCGTGTGAATTTTACACGGTCCGTGGAAATTTTACACGGGCCGTGTAAATTCACACGGTCAGCCCGTGTACCTCTCGGCCGAAAATGGCGCTTCCTCGCCCGGATTACACGGCCCGTGTAAATTTACACGGTCTGGCCGTGTAACTCTCGGGTACCCTTTTTCTACTTGACAT
>JANKOD010000192.1:9253922-9277665 GCA_026284645.1 Erythroxylum acuminatum
ACGGCTAAACAGTCAACTGACTTCTAAGAAAAGTTCTTGTAAAAAAGATATATAGAAAAAGTTGTATTGACAAAAGCTCTACTGGTATAAGCCAAATCAAACAGAGCTTTAGTCATGTTTTTTATGAAAGCTCTGTTTTTTATGAATATAAACGCTAAGGATATATTTAGTTAGATGTAAGGTTTTTAATAGAATGGAATTGTTTATAATGAAATGAAATGTAAATGGATATAATAATGTTGTTTGGAAGGGATGGAAGGGTTCATAATTTAATATAGTGAAATGTTATTTAGATTAAGGGTTTATAACGCAATATAGTGTAAAGTTGTGTATCATTTTACATTCCATCCTAAATCTCTCAAATCGTAGGCTTTTCATTTATACTGTTTAAGATGAAATGAGATATAACGTGAAACCCTCCTCTTCTATCTCATTATATTTCATTTCATTATAAACTCTGCTCCCAAACGATAGAATAATATTACATTCCATTATATTCCATTAATAAACCCCCAACCAAACATATCATAAATGTTAAATATATGAATAAGTAATAGTAACTGTGAAGTGCATTATAGTGGTTCAATAACTTTAAAATATATATATTAAAATTTTGTTTTCCAAAAATTAAAACAAAATGGAAGATAGGAAAACAAAAGAATTATTATGAAGAATAAGGATTTTGTAATCGGCCTTTATGTGGAAGTTAAAACAAATTTTGTTATTCTCATTAGTAACAAATGTTCTTAAAGATTTTATAATTTTGAAAATTAAATTAATTTTATTATTGGTATAAGAGTAAATTTTTTAACTTCCATTATGATTATCTATTAAAGTCAATCTTAGTTTTTGTTTTGATTGATTGATAACAATATATATAGAAATTTCAATTTCAAAAAATTATTATTATTATTACTTTTGTGACATTTCAAATTTCTTAAACCATAATTTAGATAAATTTTTTTACAATTACATCATTAATTACCAAAATTTTCATTAGTCTTGGAAATGATATTCATTAGTTACAAAATTACTTGTAGAAGTGTAACCATCTCAAATTGTAACAATTAAAAATATTGTACTCAATTTGATCTGTTGGCCTTAGTTAGACTCCACACTATTAATTATATGCATTGAGGTTATCGACAATCTCTCTATTTCCTAAAAAATATAGCAGCAAGAGGTGAGTTGCCTAGTAAGGATAAATTCATTGTGCTTTTAAAACCAAATAACTCAATATATAGTGAAAATAGTCAGATGATAAAATATACATATAGTTCTAAAATACACAAGCAATACTTAGCCTACCCAAACACTTCATAAATTTTCATAATCTTATTATTATTATTAATTATTAACACTAATATTATATTTATTATTAGCATTTATGTTTTACCTCTTTATTAATTGAAATAACTAGGCCTTACGTATCCTAGTAGGCTCACATTCAATGATTTGTTGACTCATCTTTACTCATTATAATTACTAATTAAGTGGAAACATAATTAGATATTTAAAAATAAACACAGGGTACCTCAATCTCTCAATGTAATATGGTACCCTGGTACCATTATAGTACCTAGCTATTAGCACAAGATATTCCAATGACTGAAGATACCTCGTTATTTCTCCAATACTTAGTCATCAGCATAAGGCATCCTCAAGATTTAGGATGCCCCGGTACTTGCTTCACAAACAGGTACTTAGTCATAGCTCACTCATATCTTAATAAGTCATCAATCTATGACTATTGAATATACCTTATCTTAGGCAAGTCATAGATTTACATCTTTTACAATCTATCCTCAAACCATCATAAACTAATCTCTATCTAATTTCATGAACATGATTTATCTTACCCTAATATTCTTAATTATACACATGCTCAATTAAAATTTATAAATATCATTTTTTTCTCAAATTATCAGACAATACACATTATAACATGTAATAAAATATAAACATTAAACATTTTGTACCTTGTCAATTATTTTTAATAAATAAAATTCTTAAAATTTCATATATTTTAGAAATCTACATAGTTAATTATTAATTTAATTAATTACTAATTCAAAATATTATTTACCATAAAATATTTTATTAATAAAAATTTGCAGTTTTATGAACCATGCACAAATATAAAGGTATACTTTAAGGTTATCCTAACGTGATTTTCAAATTTAACTATTTTGATCGGCCTAATCTACTCTTTAATTCATCCTCCAAACCTAGGCATTTACAAAATTCTAATAAATTTTATTTAAGAAATTTTTTAAATCTAATTACACTTAATAATCCAAAGTTACCCCATTTTTACCACCTTATTCTTAATTAATAAAAATATCTTTACTTTATCTTACCTTTATAATTAATAAATACCTTTAATTATTGAAATTTTATATTTTTCTATACATTCTTTTATTATTACTAAATACCATTCCAAGAATTAAATTCCAATTTTACTATTAAATATTCATAGATCCTATTTTGATCTTGACATTTCCTAAAATTGTCGTTTTCTTCACACTCTCTTCTTCTCCGAACCTCCTTCTTTTCTCATTTTTAGCCACTTTTTCTCCTTTTTTTCAATTTCATAAAATTATTATCACAATTAATTAGAACATAATTCTAAGTAGAAATTAGTTTAGGATGATTAAAAATTACTAATAAAAGGGAATGGAATTTTGTTAAAAATCCTACCTATATGAAGTTCTATACCTTTCCACTAGATTTTTGGATTATTAATCTCCACAATTTCCTCTATAATCTATTGCCAAACAAATAAAATGAGGAAATACATAAGATAAGCTTCACATGCAGGAGAAAGATGGTGTTTTTGTACACCTACCACTTGGAAATATGGAGAAGAAGAAGGAGAATGGAGCTATTTTTCGTTAGTTTATTTGACAATCCAATCTCTACCGCTCTCTTTTATTTTCAATGGGTTGCGTTGGGCTTTTATTAAAGGTTAGGTTTGTAGGCTTTGCAGTTCTCCCCCTTAAAAGAATTTTGTCATCAAAATTAAATTACATACCGAGGATCCAAACAAATGAGGATATCGACACTAAACTTCATCCTTTACTTCCCAAGTAGTCTCTCTTAAAGAACGATAATGACTCCACAAAACTCGTACAATCGAAATCTCCCGTCTCCTTAATTTCCTAATTTATCTATCCAAGATCTCTAATGACTTCTCTTTGTAAGTCATATCATTTACGACCTCAATCTTAAGACTCGATATAACACGGCTAGGATCTGATCGGTATCATCTCAATATCAACATGTGGAATACATTATAAATCTGCAATAAATTTAAAAGGTAAGGCTAATCTGTAAGCTAACGGCCCCATATGTTGTACAATCTCATATGGCTTGTTATATCTTAGACTTACCTTCCCTCTATTAGCAAATCTTAAAATCTCATTCTAAGGTGATATCTATAAAAATACCATATCTCTAATATCGTACTCCATCTCCTGACTATGTTGATTAACATAACTCTTTGCTAATCCTAAGTCGCCTTCAAGCATCACCTTACCACCATTATTTTCTCCACTATCTCTTGAACCAATTCTGATCCCTCCAAAAATCTGACACCTCTATATCCCAACATATCAAATCTCTACACTACCTACCAGATAATACCTCAACTGGTGCTATATTAATGCTAGAGTGATAACTTTTATTATATGTAAACCCTATTCTAAGTAGATATCTATCCCAATCACCCTTAAAATTCACACATAAGCTCTCATCAAGTCCCCCAATGTCTGAATCATACAATCCTATTGTCCATCTAACTAAGGTGAAATGCAGTACTCAAATTCAACCTAATCCCCAAAGCTACCTATAAACTTACTGGGAAGTAAACTATGAATCTCAATATGATACAATTGGATATTGGACGTGTAACCTTGCTTTCTCATCAATACATAACGTGACGAGCTTGTCCAATGAGTCTATCTATTGTATAGGTAAAAAATGAGCTGATTTGATTAAGCTATCTACAATCACCCAAACTGAGTCATGTCTACATCTAGTTCTCGGTAACATTATCACAAAATCCGCCGTACCCTTCTCCGACTTCCACAACAAAATGACGAAGGGTCTTAGTTTTCTTACTAATGTCTAATGATCTAACTTAACCTACTAACATGTCAAACACCTTAACATAAACTCCCGTTATATCTCTCTTTATCGTCTATCACTAGTAATAAGGTCTCAAGTTCTAATACATTTTGTTGGGGATATAAAGATGGATTCATCTCGTGAATATCAAAGATGGTCCATGCAATATCCATTTTGTGCACTTTTAGAACCCTAAGCAACTTATTTTCCTACACAAAGCTAGAAGAAGAAGAAATAATAACAGGATAAGTATTATTTTCTCCTACATATGCTACTGTAAATAAAGAGGTCATTACTTCAATTTAAATGGTAATGCTTCCTGTGTCGATGGTAGAGCTTAGGCTTTCCTTCTCTTAATCCTTAAAGACTCAAGAAACATGAGAACTGTTGCTCCCTTTTTCCAATCTCATAGACAATCCACAATGTTAGAATCTTCCTCTTTATTATCCATTCGTAAAGCCAAACATACTTCTGGAGATTTTGCATAGGTAACTCTAGGTAAGGTTGCATGCATAATATAGTTAATAATATTAATCATATGCAAGTATCATTAAGGGTTATCCCTTTCAAGGCCTTAAATATCATAAACTCCTCTTTGTTAATCCCCACTTTGAATGTCAACTTCCCATCAAAAACACCAATTAGTGCCCTTTTAATAGAAAAATGATTTCCTTAAGATGATGGAGACTTGATGTTGTACCCTATATCCATTATTAAAAGTCAGTATGAAAGATAAATTATCCTACTTTAACAAGTAGGTCTTCTATTACCTTAAATGGGTACCTAATAGACTAATATAATAATCGGAGTGACACTATAGTTGGCTTGAGTTATGGAATTTTAAGCTTCTTAAAAAGATAAAGAATCATTATATTAACACTAACACTTAAATCACATAAACAACTATAAGCATTGAAAGCACCAAAAATAGTAAGGAATCACAAAACTTCCTGCATATTTTAGCTTCAAAGTTAACTTGTTTACATTATAACATTGCACTCCTCCATTAAAGGCACTATAACATACTCTAGAAGTTTTTTCTTTAAAGACCATCCCCTTCAAAAACTATGCATTGGATGACATTTAGGTCAATATTGGTAAAGGGGATGTTAATGTGTAACTTCTTAAAGATCTCTAAAAACGTCTTGAAGTTGTCCTCATTTTTCTTTTCTACCTTTGAGGGTATGAGATGGGTGGCATATAGGGAGTGTCGGCTCAAGATCAATGCTAGTTATTAGTAAAAGTAGTGCTAGTTTTGTTCTATCCAATTTATCATCTAAATCTAAAATAACACTGGCACTGGATAAAGTTAAGATCAAAACTGGTTTGCTTCTATCTCGATTATCTATAAAATCTAGATCAACACTGGCTCTAAATGAGGATGAGCCCAACATGTTTTTACATTTTTCTTCCCTTATTCACTTCCTCTTTCTCAATTTTTCATTTTTATGGTTGCACTTTATTCATTTACTAGCATTAACGTCAAGTGTTTTTATCACTCTTCAAGTTAATGGCACTCACTTAACTTGGGGGGTTAACTTTATTACTACTAGAAGGTTGTCCTTGACCTCTTTCACTTTCCTTCATAGTTAATTGGGTAACTTATAATCTCCAAAATGTGAATAGAATCACTATTTGACTACATAATTTTTGTTAACTTTCCAACGTTATTTAATTGTTTTAATTATACACCTAAAGAAGATAAAATGCTAGAGCATCTCTTTTATAGTGTTTCCTTTTGATGGTGGTGATTGTAGAAACAAAAGTTTTAATTAAGATGTAGATGGTCCCATAGGCTTGCCTACTCTAATTCCTTGCTCTTTACATAAGTGATTTGAAAATTCCTCCACCTCAGATTTTATGCATGGGAAAAAAAGTTATTCACTACTTGCTTTTCTCTATAGGAAATTGTGTAATTTGCCTCATCATAATAGTTTGAGGTTGGCTTCACATTTATGCATGGACAGGAAGGATTCCTTTATATGCCACATTAATAGCAAGTTTCTCTATTGCTCTTATCACATTTCAAAAGCATCTTCACAGATTAGAGATATCAACTAATTTTAATGTTATGTCTAAAACTACTTAGACCTCATAAATGGTTGCTTTTAGTTTTCCCTTTACTACTTTAGTTGATAAATTCCTTGCCAAGGTCTTGATAATATCCTTAACCTCCCTACTAGTTTTTGTATAGATAGTATCCTATATAGTTGTGTCAACTAAGTTTTGATATGTTAGGGTGAAGCTATCATAAATAATTACATCACCAGCTATAATAGCTTTGTATCTTTTCCAAGCCTTATAGAACGCTTTCCCTTCATTTTATGTAAAACATTGAGTTTGCCTCCTCAATTCAGTAATTTTATGTGAAGGAAAATAGCTCATGATAAATGCATCATACACTTGATCCACTCTTTAAAAGAGTTCAGGTCAACAGATAACAATCAGATTCTTGGTTGCTCTTTTATGAAATGTAGGGAAAAAAACTTTATATAAAGCCCATCTTCTATAAATCTACTCATTATAAGTGATTGGATCACCAAATAAAACTATATTATAAATATGCTTATGTCTTTCTAGGGGATCCACTAAAGGTTGGGAGTAGGTAGAGATGTATGTACTTCAACTCACAATTCCTTTCCCTTTAATTCAATTTTATGCATAAAGGACTAAAATTAATCATAGGCAGTTAGATTTCCATCATGCATGTTCTTTGTAGATGTTGTTGCTCCATACCAACAATCGTATCTTCTTAATGTGCAGTCATCTCTTCTCTCATTTTCGCTCTATTTGTTTATAAGTTCATTTAATTTTAGGTTAATTTGAGGTAGGCTATCTAAGTTATCACTTCCAGATCCCCTATTTTGCACCAACTATTTGAAACAAATGACAGAAAAATGTAAAATAAAATAAAATAAATAAAAACAAAACCAAGATTAAAAAAATAGCAAGTTATGGGGTTAAAGCTTTATCTACTAAATCTTCAAAGGTACAAAGTTAATTGTAGTAAGTTAACAAAATTATAGTACTCCAAAGTATCAAACCCATAAGGAATTATGCTAGCATAAATATTAATCCTAATTAGGCAAGAAAACTAAATAAAACCATATTTGATAGAAAATACTTAAACCAATGAACTAACAAAAACAAAGTAAATAACTAACAAAAGAAATATTAGTTAAGAAAATATTAAGGATTTGAGGTTCACTTGTAGGAAATTCTAGTTAGCAAACAAGATTGATTATATGGGTTAAAATAACAGTTAACTAAAGGTATATATATCCTCTATTGAGGCACATAGGCATATGTAATTATGTAACTATCACATCTTGATATATATTAAACCTAATCAAATTCATTAAGCATGACTACTCCATTTGGTTATCTATAAAGTCTAGGATATTGTCTTTCTCTAGTGTTAAAGTGCTTATTCTTCCAGTGTGTAGATTATATTTTATTTGTCAATCCTTAATAAAATCCATAAAATTGAATATAAGTGATTAATCACAAATATAATGATTAATAATAAAAAGAATAAATTCAAGTAATGAATAATCAAATGATGGTTAGTAATTGAAAAATCCATATATACTACATTCCTAAGCCTAATTAGGGTTTCTAGCCATTAAACATAATTAAAACAAAACAAAACAATAAATATCAACATAAAAAAAGAGTAGAAGGTTAAAAATAGAGAAAATGTCACTGGCTCCTCTAATCCTTGCTCTAAATATTCATCAAATGCTGAGAAAGAATAAAAATTATAAAAAACTAAGCTAGATGGCTTCAAAAGTCTCCTTAACGATCCCCAAGTAAAATTTAATATAAGAATTTATAGTTAACGTTATAAAACCAAAGTTATAAACTATTTAAACTTGATAAATCACATATCATTATAATTTGTGTCCAAAAGCGCCATCAAAATAGCATCAAATCGACGACAATCTTATTTTGGAACTCTATGTCATCACCAAGCCTCATGTAACCGGTAAACTTAGCAAAATAGTCGCAAAGTTAATAGGCTTAATCTAAGTTGACAAAGCTTCAAACTAAGCTTAAGCTTTTAAAGAGAATTAGGCTTCAGGCTTAGGCTCGTGCTTAGGCTCCATAACTCATCCCGACTTGAAGCCCGTAACTCAAGTAGATTCTTTCTCCTCTTTCTTACTTTCTCTTATGTACTGCCACAATAAACTACTCTTATGTACTGCCACAATAAACTATAAGGCACCAATTATTTCTTTCATCTGCACCAATTGTTTCTTTACAATGCACCAAAATTTTCTCTTTTTTTTTCAGTTTCTTCAATGTACCAACATTTTCTCCCTTTTCTCAATTTCTTCACTTATTAATCTTGTTGCCTTATTGCTATTGATTATAACTCTATCCCACTGCTTTGACTTCTCTCTCTTTATGTGAGAGTTTGAATTTATAGATTTATGCTATTAATCTATAAAATCTCAACCAAATTTTTGATTGAGTTTAGTCATAGATTTTATGATTGATTTGGAGTTCACTTTTATTAGAGATGCTTTAGATTTTGAGATAAGAGATTAAGAACTACTTAAAAATTAGAGAGGAATTTTGGTCCACAATGGGTCAGGTCAGGTCTAATAGGTCAAAATCTGGGTGATTCAGTTTACAATCGAGCTCTAAGTCATCCAAAACCCAATCAGACTCTAGCTCAAACAATATAAGCCAGGCTTAATTGGATTTTTAGTTAGGTTCAAGCCACTTGTAAAGGTTTTTAGGCTGGACTAGGTTTGGGTAGCTTCAAGTATGGCTTGACTCAACCCATTACTATGCTTGATAGTTGGCTCCTAATAGCAATTTAAAAATGGTGTGGATATTGTTATGGAACGTATTACATAAAACAATGATAAGTTTGGTGTAGGTCTAAGATTAACTTCGTTACTAATCCTGTTTTATTTGTCAATGCATAGTAGATGCATAATTGATCATATTTATACATCATATTTGATGTATTTTTTTTAGAAATTAGACTTCTATCATATATTTGGTACTGAATTCGCTCCAAGTGTGTTTACAAAGTATAATTGCCTTTACAGACTTAAAGGAGAAGAATTTAGAAGAAAACATGATATAAAACAAAGATTCGAAGCACACAAGAGATGCATGACTGTGCATCAGCTAGTGCATGTCTCTCAAGTCATGCAAATTCATGATTTCCAAAGATTTTGATTATGTGCGGTTTGATGCATAGGTCTGATGCACGGTCTAATAAATTAACAAAACAATTGCATAATAAAAGATCAATGTAATAAGGGTTTAGGGGGATTCAAAACCTAGATACTAACCTGTTGATATCGATAATTTTCTTAGTACTTCCTTAATTTTGTGATTCATTCTTATTACTCATTTATTTTACTTGCTCTAGTTTTATTTTTTAAAATTAAAAATCACAATCAATTCATAGGTTAGATAGTAGAATAATGGTAACTACTTGTAATCACTATCCTCGTAGGATTGACTCGTATTTGCTGGTACTAGCTACAGCTACTTAGGGATGATCGGTGGCTGCTAGCCTCGTCCTCACCTTCCCTTCAGGTCACAGGCTAGGACAACCCCAGTCTAAGCCCAGCCTGTGGCCCAGCCCGCCGGGCTAAAACTGTCATCCCTACAACTATGCCATGCACTTGCAGTAATTCAATATTGATATACATAGAAAAAGTCAACCAAGTTTTTGGTGCTATTGTCGGGGATTTTGATATTAGGAAAACTTAAATGTTATTACTCTAGTCATTATTTTTTGTATTATATTATATTATATTATAGTTTTATTATATTGTATGTTATTTGTGACTTATTCATTTAATTACCTTTTTAATTTCTCTTCTTGATCTTGAGTTATGGTTTGTTGTAAGATTTACGATTTCTTATTAAAGCCATAACTCACAATGGAAGGATGGAGCAGACAATACTTTTATGGGAGCTACGATTTGTCTTCATAATCTGTAACATCACCATATGGGAGAGAGAGGTTCCCTCACTTGGTTTCAGAGGCACAACCGATGTATACACTGTGTTGGGACATTTGTGAGAGTACTTACTACAATCATTAATGTTGAGCACCAATTCATATATGGGAGCAACAGAGTATGTAAAATCAACCTCAAGGTGCACTATATGGGAACAACTACAATTGAGAGTGGAGCAACTTTTATGCCTATGAATGGAACGATTACGCTCCAACTGAATATTTAAAGCACCAAGCTCCTTCAGTTAATGAGCCAACTATGGAAGATATGATGGCTGATTTCATTCAAGAATTAATCATGAAGCATTAGGAAATAGAAGGTCGTATATAAAATTTGGTGAATTAGTTGGAACAACTGGTGGAGATAATATTTAATGAGATGCAAGGGAGTTTGCTAAGTACTACTGAAACTGATGTTGAAGAATATGGAACGAAAATCATCTTTAGGAATGGAAACAAGTTTCCATAAGAAGACAAAACAGAAGAAGAAGAAGAGGAAGAGGAAGAGGAAGAGGAAGAGGAAGCAAGTATTACAGATAAATTAATGGAACTCCTTGCCAAAATGAAAGCTAACTGATGAAAATTCGAGAGTGAAGAGAAGATAAGGGTTGGTCTTATGAATGGAGTGACATTCCTCAAAGAGCTTCCTAAAGAAGCAGAGGAAGAAGCCTCCATCCAAGAAGCAGAAGTAAAGAAGTGGTAGGATATAATTGAAAAAGATAAGCCGAAAACTTCTGTCCAGGAAGAAGAAGAGTGGACAGAGATGGTTGAGGAAGAAATGGAGGAACCAAATAAGGAAACTACTGGTGAAGCGTTGGTAATGACCTTAAGTACGAAAGGTTCCCATTTCCTCAAAGGCAAATTGTTTGAGTCAACTGATGATTCAAAGAGTTTTATTATTTGCTCTTTCATTAACAGTTTGTCATTAAAAAGGGCATTAATACTTATAATTGGATTTATTAATTTGATAAATTATGTCCTTGTTATTATTTTGCAATAGTCAGCTTATTTATAGGCTACAAAACCTCATGCGGAGAAATTAGTGGAAGGAAGAACTCATTATTGATCTAGGATGAAGCTAGGCGTAAGGAGCACGTTGAGCTAATAACGTTAAACAAGCGATGCATGGGAGGCAACCCATGAATTGGGATAGGTTTTTATTTTATTTCGTTTCAATTTTATTTCATATATTAGTATAGGATTTTATTTCATGTTATTTTATATAATGTTATTTCCATGTTCTTTTTATCCCTGTCTCACTGATATTTTGCAAGGATGTAGTTTAACATTGGATGGATCTAACATCACAAAATCAACATATTTAGGAAAATACCACTAAACTTTTCCCTTATTATATATATTGTGTACAATGGGGACAATATACAACTTTAAGTGTGATGAATCTTTAAACAAATTCTTTAAGCTTATTATAATATTGATTATTAAATTTTATGAACTGATATCCTAGTTGAAATTTTTCCATGAATATTGTGTTTCATTGTTGAATATTGATTGAATTGGTATGCAAAAGGATAAGAGTGAGAATCAAATTGCTTTTGTAAGTCATAATATTCAAGTTGAATGATATTGCATATTATTTATACACATAATACCCATCTTTTTCTTGAGCTTTTGTAGACTAAGAGCAAAAATTTCAAATTTGTTAAGCTCTTGTTAAAGTTTCATGTGAGCTATCATATGTGCCAGAATAATTCTAGAACTTACTTTTATTATGCATATTGATACCATATTTGTTAAATTGGAAGCATTGACATGATGAAGGCACTTAGATTCAACAACTTGTTTAAGCCTATTTATTTGAAAGTTACCACATTGTTAAATTACCTTTATGAATAACCAAGTTTAACTTTATTCTTTTTCATTGACTAGACCCACATATTAACCTTTATCCTATTTTTCTTTGAAGATCTTTTTATTGCTTTGAACCTTGAAGGTTATTTACATTATCTACTTGTTGAGACTTGAATTTCTTGAAAGGTCCGTTATTTCTTTAATTGTGGTACTTAATACTCATTGATTGAAAAAAAAAGTTATTATACGAGTAAAAAAATTTGTGAATAAGTTTATGGTACCAATAGAGTTGCAATGAAAGGAGTTGTATGTTTTGTAAACAAGTTTTATAGTTTCTTGTTTGGTAAATTTCCTTCAATTCAGCCATTTTTATTATCCCAACAATACCATACCTAAGCTCCATTACAACCTTATAAAGACCTTTTGATTTTTGTTTCTAGTTTATATATAAGTGGTGGAGATGTGATTTTATTGCAATCCTATGGTAAGAGTTCTACTATGCATTCATTGAGAGTTTTGCTACTTTTCATCCTGAACATTAAAAGGTTAATGCTTTTAATTTCAATGCAATTATTGATGTGATTAATATTAATATTGACTTAGAAAGTTAATTTTAGGATAATTTGATTCTAATTGTATGCTAATTTGATTCAATAAGATATAATGATGTATAGTATGAATGGATAGATCGAGATTGATGATGTATTGATGTGTAAGATTTATAATTTTGATTATGGTTTGCTTAAGGACAAGCATAAGCTTAAGTGCATGGATGTTTGATGATCATATTTATATTTGATGTTTTTTGCTTGATAACTTATAATTTTATCATATATTTGGTACTCAATTCGCTCTAAGTGTGTTTACAGAGTATAATTGCCTTCACAAATTTAAAGGAGAAGAATTCAGAAGAAAACATGGTACAAAATAAAGATTTGAAGCACAGAAGAGATGCACGATCGTGCATCAACTCTTGCACATATCTCAGGCAACACAAATTTGCGATTTTCAAAGGTTTTGATTATACGCAATTTGGTGCAAGACCATACATCAGACAGTGCATTTTCCAAAAACCCTATAATTTAACATAAAAGACGTTTTCAAAGGTAAATGGAAGGAGGAGATGTACAGATGTTTTTTGAAACTCTTAGAGGCGGATCAAGGGGTGATTTTAAAGAATTCAACGAAAGATCTGTTAGAATACAAGATCAAACATTTACATCGCAAGTATACTCGATATAAGACAACTAGGGAGATTTAGAATTATGAGCCCATTGTTTTCAATTTGTTTTTCTTTCTATTTATGTTTGATTTTTGTGTTTGATCATGTGTAATTAAACGACTTGTTAGTATTTAGGTTAGATGAACCCTATATTGATACTTTAATATGAGTTGATTATTTTATTAATGCAATTGGTTTGATTGATATATTGTGATCTAATTATGTGTTTTATTTATGTTCTAATAAAATTGAAATATTAAATTATAACTTGATTCCATACATAGAGATTAAGAAATCTTGTTTATGAATATATCCACCATTATTGGAAGGAGTTAATTGTAACCTAGATATTGGATGACATAAATCTTCTGGATTAGGGTCAAACCTAATAGAGGGATTCACAATTCAATAAAGCAATCCTATAAACTTTAACTTGATTAATTTGGTTTAAAACCTCAGGATTAATTGTTTATAGACTCAAGGCAACTATTAGGGTACCATAGGAGTCTCCACGATCCAATAAATCAACAAAAGAATTGCATAATAAAAGATCAATTTATTAAGGGTTTAGGGCATTCGAAACCTAGATACTAATCTTTTGATATCGGTAATTTTCTTAATACTTCTTTAGTTCTGTGATTCATTCTTGCTACCCATTTATCTTACTTGTTATAGTTTTATTTTATTTTAAATTAAAAATTACACTAGATAATAGAATAATGGTAACTACTGGTAATCACTGCCCTTATGTGATTGACTCGTATTTGTCAGTACTAGCTATAGCTACGCATGCACCTACGATAATTCAATATTGACACACATAGAAAAAGTCAATCAATGTTTCAGATCATCATTAAATATAGTTGCTTGTTGTTTATATATGTTCAATACCTATTGTGTTTAATTTCATCTTCTTTATTTTTCAACATCTTCAAATTATAATTGACTAATGTCTTTTAAAAAATTGGTGTCCATCTTTTTATCTTCCAAATGACTCTAAAATATCTTTGATTGACAGCTGTGGAGAATGTTGCACTAGATCTTGTATCTTCTCTCAAAATCATCAACTACAAGAAAATGAACTAAACATAGGAAAACATTAAAAATTTATATTAAACATGTTATAAAAGTACCAAATACCAAGGAATATAACCCTAAGTAATTTGTAAAATATAGATTTATTAATACAACTATATATATTCACTTAGTTTCAGTTTAATGTTTTCATAAACTCCCTTAAAATTAAGCCATTAGTATTAAATCCTAAATAGGTTCAAGTCAAACAAGTTTGGTGCAAATTCAAATTGACTTCAAATAGGTATAGAAAAGAAGTTTGTATAGCTTAAAGTCAAATTTCATGTTAGTTTAACCGATCTCAATTATAAGAAATTAAATTGATTTCAACTGAAATCAATGTATTAAAATATATTTGATAAAATTAAGACTCAAGTTCAAACATTTATATTTAATTAAGATCAAACTGAGATTCAAGCCTAAAACTTTTTTAAGCTGAAACTCTACCCTTAGGGTTTATGACCAGTCTAACTTTATTATGAGCCTTAACTTTTAACTTAAAGTAGAGTATGCTATTTCATTAAGGTTAGTAAATAGGTTAGGTCGACATAACTTGAGTTTCAATCGGGCTCGAATGTAATCAAACTTTGTGTGATTTGAAGTATGATCAAGTTTGAATCATTCAGCTTGAGCCTGAGTCTGAGCACAATCACAACTGAGTTTTGATAACCTAAAATTTAATCAAGTTAGTTCAAGCTTAAAAAGTTGACATTGTGATGCAACCTATCTCTTTAAAGTAATTGATTGAACAATTAAGCATGCTTGCTCTAAATAATTAGAATAAACACTCATTTAACTTAGATAACCTACTTGAATAAACATCCAGAATTCCATGCTTTCTATAATTCATCATTATAACTATTTGGCTAAATGTTTAAACTTCAATGAGTGCAATATTTATTCTTATCTCTTTAATGACGATGTTTTCAACTTTCTTAACTTTGACTTAACAGTAAACATTAAACCAAACAATCATTATGTTGATGTGGGAACGAAAAAGAAATAGAAGAAATACAATTATGTTATATCTATTTATTTTAGAGAGCCAAGCCTATAAGGTGAAGCAAACAATTGGTAAGAAAATCAAGCAAGAAACAAACATCACGAGAAAGAGAGAAATGCACAGAAAAATTAGGATAATGGTAGAAAGTCGGGGTTAGGGTAAGTAACAAATCTTATTTCTTAATTTTTCATTTATCAATATACAAAATGACGACATTTTATTATATTAATAAAATAACATCATTTATGTAATATGAGAAGTTTGATTATGGTTCGACTTGAACCATACTCAAAACTTAATTTTTTAAAAATATAATCCAAAGTCATCTCAAAATTTAATTAGTTTAGGTTAACCCAAGAGAGTATGATCGAATTAGGTCATTTTTATCATTGCTTAAGTTTTGACTCTATAGTGCAATAATGTCTATACTAGTATTTGGGTTCACTTAAACTAGATCTAATTTCTTTCCATTTAAATTGTTGTCTAATAGTGGCAACATTGCTGCAGAACCATGAAAGTTAAATCAGTTACTACTCTATGAAAGTGTCTCCATAAGCCCTTGGTTAAGAATCCAAAAAGGTTGTTATGAAGGTGTTGTGAGATTCCTCTTTTCAAAACACAATTCTTCATGTAACTTTTTTATAGGACCAAATCTCTAGTGCCCCATAAATCCTAGAAATTGTGGCACGTTATACTACCTTCACCATATAGCATAAAGTGAAAAAATTGAATTTCACATTTTTAACTTGAAGTTGAACTAGACATTTCATTCCTCATTTTTCTTTTTGCATGTGGAAATATATAGACACTTCCCTTCTCCACTGTTTTATATTACATTTTGCCTTGTAATTGTAGGATCCTCTACTTTTGGTTGTTTATAGTAAACACTAGCTGCAAAGCATTTCTACTACAATTTAGTATTTTGATTCTCTACGACACCTTACTTTAAAGTTATTCAAAACGTTATTATTCTTGTTGATGTTATAGTACTAAAATTTTATTTTGTGATTAACAGTCAAGATGGTTATGAATCAAATGAGTTTTATAAGGTTAGAGTTTGTAGCATCTTAATTAATTTCGTTGTTTCACTGCATACATATCACTAAAGCAGATCTGAGATCTTATTCGGATGTTATTAACGGTTGACCAGATTCCAGTTGTGTTGGTGACAATAACAATTTGTGATGGTTGCATCAATGTGGTAAGTGTATAAATTTTTACATCAATTAAAAGTAAGAATTAAGAATAATTTATAAATAAAAATAGGTTCACAATACAATAATATAAAGTTCTAAGTCAAAATATTGAACTTATATATGAATCAGCTTTTTCTAAAATAGAGAATTATACAAATTTAATACAATGGTCCTAAGTTCATTCTTTGATTTTTTCATAGGAAAGAAAAAATTGAATTTCAAGGCTAATGAACATGTCATACATAGATGCATATGTGATAAACAATTTTTGTAGTGAATTTCCAATAATGGTAAATGAGTGATATATATACACTACAACAAAGTTCACCTTTGGCTACAAAAAAAATTGTAGCTAAAGGTAAGAAAATCATTGCTGAAAAGGATTGACAACGATTTATTTTCGTCACCTAAAACATCGCAAAATCCCTTTCACTGAAAACGTGGTCTAATCATCACAACAATGTTTTGGCAACACTTTGCTTTCATAGCAAAAAACTTTTAGCAATGATTGGAGGAAATTCGCCAAAGAGTTTGTCTACGCTTGTTTTTTTGTAGCTAAAAACTATTACCTACATTTCTAGAAGTGTAGCCAAAACTTTTTTAGCTACATTTTCGAAAACATAACCTAAAATTTTAGTTACATTTCCATAAACGTAGTCAAATGTTTTTAGAAACGTGGCCAAAAAAATTTAGCTACATTTTTTGAAATGTAGGAAAAAGTTTTTAACTATGTTTTTAGAAACAGAGCTAAATGTTTTAGCTATGTTTTGTAAAATGTAGTCATTTTTTTCTTCGTTTTAACGAAATGTTGTACCATATCGGAACAAATTATTTGTTACATTTTTAATCCATATTATTGAATATAGTGTTTCGATATATTTTTATCGTTAATTTATTAAAAATTATGCAAAAAATAATTAATAATTTGAATAATTGTATATAAAAATAGAAAATTAAATTTCAACGTATACAAGATTTTTATTAAAACTTCAACAATTCTTATATATAAAATAATAAATACAGAGACTAGTTTACAAATTATAATACGAATCACTCAACTATTGCATCTTCTTCAAATCTGTAATCTGAAAAAAAAATTAAATTTAAATTATAATAGAAAAAAGAATTAAGAGAAAAAAAGTATAAGAGATATAATTAATACTATTCACTTTCATCTTCACCGCTTTGATAATCCAGGCTAAGTTTTTTTTTTTTTTTGAGGTACTTATCATGCTTGGGCAACTTTTTTCGAGTATAATGTAATTCAACCTTAAGTGACTTATTTTCCTCTTTAAGACAATGGTATGTGGATCTTGATGAGGTTGAAACATTCGGTTTAGAGTCAAAGCCAAGACCTTTAATATAACTAAAACGTGTACTAAACATAGTATTGCAAATTTCTTCTACATTGACCTCATTACCCTCATACATTGATTTCTATAAAAACGTTTGCATCTTAGTCTAAAATTTAAAAAATAAAACCAATATTTAATGCAACTATTATTGTTTAGTACTAAATAAATAAATAAACTTAAAATTTAAACAATTTTTAATACTAAGTTATTTTTCGCTTCTTCTGACATCCACCCTTGACCTTCCTTATAGGAAGTGACTTTGTATAATGTGATCCAATCACACTCTTGTCCATTTATTTCCTTTTCACTTTGTTTTATGAAAGAAAAATACAATGCACAATAAATAATGTAGTATTAATTGATAAATTATAACTTGTAAACAAAGATCATAGATGTTCATTTCGGACGACTACAAATGATTTAAACCCTTGATTGTGAGGTGTTTTCATTTTCCTCTATTAACCTTTGTCATCTCACATTTTTCCTAAATAGAGGAAAAAAGATTTAAGTATTCATGAAATCACCTAATAAGGTTAATAGAACCAATATATTAGAAATCTAACTCCATTAATAATGCAACTAGTATATTTTTTTCCCACACATATAAGGTCCACATGCCAAAGCATATAATATTGTCGTTGCCTCTGGTAATTTACGGTTACGCGACCATATCATCTATACAAAAATATATAATTAAAACTTACTCTCACCTACAATTTTCCATAGGGTCATACTATTCCATCAATAACTTACTCAAGTCTTAAACTATGATGAGAAGTTACTCTTATGTCTTCCTTCAACATTAACAATTCTTTTTCTACTAATCTCATCTTTGTGCTCTCTATTTAAAAAAGTAAAAAGATGTTGGAAAAGACAGGTTGAATGCTATATTTAACTATGAAAGAATGAATGAGAAATAAAATACATAGTCTATATATAAATTGGCTTCCTCACAATTGCTCAAAATATACCAATGGCCAAATTTGAGCTCGTCTTTAGTTAACTTCACATATTTTCCTGTTCCAATGGCTTTACTTTTTGGGAGAAAATTGACAAGTTATCATCTTAATTAAAATCAAAGTTATGTTCTTCTCTATTAAATTTTGTCTCTACGTCATTTAAGTACATAGAACAAAATGTCAAGCATTCATTTGATATATAAGTCTCTGTAATAGAGCTTCTAAGTAGAGCTCTGTTACGCACATAATGCTTAAGAGAACATAAAAACCTAAAAAATAAAACATTAATAATTGTTACTAACTAATAACTTAAGAGAAAAAAAGTAGAAGTTAATATAGATTATCATCCAATGGAAAACTTCCATCCAAATTGAACCAGTTTACAAAGTTTTGCCTCGTATGGTAAATGAATTACCAAATGCACCATAACATCCAAAAAGATGGGAGGAATACTAGTTCAAGCTTATATAGTATCAAAGATACAACTTTTTCCATTTTTTTTCAAGCTTTTCTATTTTCAATGTCTTGTAACATAATTGCTTAAAAAACTCACCCAATTGTCCTAAAGTTACAGATACATCCTTTGATAAATACCCACGTATTCCAACAGGAAGTAATCGTTACAGAAGTACATAAAAATTACGACTTTTTAAACCCAAAACTTTTCCCTCATTCGCATTGACACAACAAGCTATATTAGATGCATACTCATCAGGAAACTTGACTGATTTAAGAAATTGACAAAGAATTTGCTTCTTATTTTTTGACATGTTGTAACATGGAGGTAGAATGATGTATAACCCATCATCTCTTCTTTTCAAATGAAAATCTTTTCTTATATTCATGTCTTTCAAATCTAATATAGCCTTAATTATGTCTTTCAATTTGCCATCAATTCCTATCAAAGTACCTAAAATAATCTCACAAATGTTTTCAGTATGCATCACATCAAAATTATGCCTCAATAGTAATTCCTTCCAATATGGCAAATTGAAAAATATGTTTTTTATCCAATTAAAGTCAATAATACTTCACTTTCTCTTTCTATTACTTAGGTGTTTGTCAGGTGTAAACTCACCCCAAATGTGATATTTAGTCAACTGCATGATGACTAGACAAGTGCAAAGGAACTTCACTATGTTCAACTTTTCCATTAAACAATTTACTTCTTCGCCATCTATGCCTATATTCCAAGTAACGACGATGTCTTATATAACATATTTTACTTCGTAGCCTCATTGAATGAGTTTAATAGTTATATACAGGACAAGCCATCTACCCTTTACTACTTCATCCTGAAAAATTGTCATAAGCTGGAAAATCATTTATAGTCCACAAAACAGCCGTAGGCATTGAAAAATATTTCACCTTTAATAACATCATAAGTTTTTAATCTGACCTCCCAAAGATGGTTTAAGTCATCAATTAGTGATTACAAGTATACATTGATATCATTTTATGTTCTTTCTAAGTCATTAAGAAAATTTTAAGGCTATAATTTTTTTAGCAATTTAGTTTTTAATTTAAAAATAATATTATCTTTTAATATAGATTACTTGTTGATTTGACATTGGAGAATGATTATGTAGCAATATTAATAGTAAATTACAATAAATCAAAATTTTATATATTCTGTTGATATAATCTTAAATTATAGTTAGTATTGAAATTTTGATAAAACTAATTTATATTTAAAATATAATTTATTTTATTTTTTGGTAATTTTAATTATCAATATAAAGATGATGATATGGTACAAAATTTTACATATAGTAATGATGGTTTAGGTGAGTTGGTTTAATTATTGTTGATCCTCCAACATCATTCCTTGATTACACTAAGTTGGATCCACTTGACTTTCATTCCCTGTAAGTATATATAATTGCAAAATAGATGAATGTTACGTAATTGAGATACTAAACTTTCTTGCTTTCAATTGTTTTCGTCTCTCCAAATCTTGGAATCCAAGATCTAGTCTTCCTTTCAGCGTGTATTCCAATAGCAACAATAAGTAAACATATGTTCTATACTTACTATATAATATTAACACTAAATAGGCAAATAAGAATTGCAGATATTTGACTTAATCAGTTAAATAATCCTCTAGTCTATAGCCAAGTTATAATATAATAATAGTATCATTGAAGCATAAATTGTCAGACAATATCAACTCATACACGAGTAATTTTATTCTCCAAATTCTCCCTACCCCTCTTTCCTTCATTTTTTAAACATCATTTATACTTTATCCATTATATACAATCTCATAGAAAAACCTACCATCCTTGTTAGAAACAATCCAATATATGTTTTGAATTCTTTAATAATTTGTCACAAATAATTCAAACAAAAGCAAATCGTCCCTAACAAAACTTTCATCGAACACATTATAAGCTATCTTCAAACAAGCTTCCTAATCCATCTAAGCCTTAATCATCCCATTCTGGACCAAACAACAATACGCATTCACCATCTTCCAAACAACAATACAGAAAACTGAGACCCTCCTTGCAGAACACAAAACCCAAACATAAAAACTCAGACAATGAAAGCAGAACATAAAAATTGAATATAAGTTGGACGACTTACCTAGACAGATGAACAACCAAAAATAACAGCAAGGAATGACGAAGCTGGATGAGGTTTGAGGCTCTTTAAAGTAAAATTTTCTCATATCTTAGTTATCATATTATTCTATTTAATCATAATTCTCTATTTATTATATATAATTTCTATAATATATAGAGCATAACATATAGGAATAAAGTTTGACAATGAATTATAAAAATCATTGCAAAAGTTTCACCTTTTTGTAACAATTTTTGTATTCATCACCAAAGGTGAAGCAAAACTACATCGTTTTATGAAATTGAAAACCTAATTATCAAAACATAAGACATAAATTGTTTAGATAAAGCCTGCAAACAATTATGGGCTCAAATTAAGACCCATGTCTACAAACAACAAACATTCTACTTACAAAGAAACAAAAACAACAACGTAACCCACAGTTGCTAACAATGCAGAAAAAAGACAACATTTTTGTAAGTAGCAAACAAGACAATTTATCTATGATGGCGTTTTATAAATAAGGCAAATAAATCCTCTTTAGCCAAAAGAGTCTCCAGATGCTTCCTAATTAGAGTTGAACCATCGAACATGATCTTCTTCTCTGAGTTGGTCAAGTTGCTAGGTATGGGTTCCTTTGTCACGCTTCTCACCTTTTCTTCTTCTTTTTACCTTTGGTTGTTCTGCAATAACTAGTCATTAGCTTTCTTTTAGAGGAGTCAGAGAGCACTCTCATCCCAAGCGAAAGCTAACCTCGAGGTATGAAATTACTTGATTCTTTTGTATAAACTCAGTCTCTTCTTGCTTAATCCAGATTTCAAGCTAGTAGTTAGAAATCATAGGGTCTTGTTTTGAAGAGACAACTTCGATCCTTAGTATTCATTCAACTCTTCGAGTAAGTCTTCCCTCTTTCTAAATTTGTTCTTAACTACTCTAAAGTTGATTTGTTTATCTGCTTGGATTTCCTGTGTGCATTTTCTATGTGATTTTTGCATCTTATTGATTTTGGGTTGGCCTTCCTATTTTTGTACTTTCTTCTATTTTGAATTCCATGATAGTAGCTCTCTCCATATCTACTGAGGGGCTCGAGGGACCCAACTCTTTTTATCAGAATAGTGGCTTTAGACGAAAGCACACTTAAATCTGCATCCCCTAAACATAGTACATATATAGTTAACATTCTTAACCTTATCATAATAAATTGTCTCAATTAATATATATCACAAAATTAACTTTGCTAGAATTTTGGAACATTCAAATAAGAATTCTTCTATTCTTAAAGATGTTAGATCACCTATTAATCTGTGGCATGTGCTCCGGGTTTTATTTATCTTTAAGGTCAAGTGCTAAACAAAAAAAATGTGCTTGTGTAAGGGATTTTTAGCTGCTTAGAAAGTTAAGTTTCGATGATCTTTGCTTCTTCTGTGAATATTTTGTTAATTGCATATATCTAATCTTCATATAATTTTTCATTTTCCTTATTAAATTGTACACTTTGCTTCTATATTTGATTATATCTATGACTTGTTTTGTTTCTATTTCCTTTTTAGAATAACATTATTAACATAAATTCATCACGAAATTTCGACGTGACAGATAGTTTATGATGGAAAAAATGAGCTCTGATAGGAGTTATCTAGCAAAATTCTCCCTCTAAAGAACAAATCAATGCATGACAAATCTGCTCATCAAAGTCTAATCATCGCTTGCCTTCAATGGCTATATCCCGATGGTCCGTACAGGATTAGGAGAAATTGGTTGTTTTGGAACAATTGTTAACTGCAAACTATGTTTGTTCATTGTGACTAATGGAGTCATTCAATCGGGTATACATGTGTTCAAATTTGGGTTCCTTATATCGTTTGATTTAGCTTTTTAAGTTTTATGATTTAATTTTTTCAAAAGATTGTGAAGAAATTAATGTGATTGTTATATACTATTTGTTCCTTAGATGAAATACATGGTACATGTGGTTCATCTAATTTAGTGATTCATACTGCATTCGAGAAATCGTTCATTACATCTTCTACTAGTTTAGTTAAAGTCAAGAAGTTGTTGAAAGTGGGTCTCAATAAACTAACTCTTGGGAGAAGATCTTTGTCTATTTCAGTTGATGCCTTAAAACGTGCAAGGAGCTTTTTTGGGAATCCAAACATAAGAAACGCCTTTACCTTATCTACCAAGTCTCATGTCATTTAGAATATAGAAAAATAATTATTTCTTTTTTTTTGGAATAGGCATTAAACTTTATTTATTGTTTTATCCTTAAGAATTATTAAAGTTCTAATTAAAATCTTGTATTACTTATCATAAATCATTATATTGTATTACTTACCATATATTCGTTTTTATTGTTTTTTGTAAGAATCATATATCATTATTTACAAACTTCATATTAAAACTATTTTAAAATTTTGTAACATCATGTAAA
>JANKOD010000192.1:9277765-9291983 GCA_026284645.1 Erythroxylum acuminatum
TTAACATAAATTCATCACGAAATTTTGACGTGACAGATAGTTTATGATGGAAAAAATGAACTCCGATAGGAGTTATCTAGCAAAATTCTCCCTCTAAAGAACAAATCAATGCATAACAAATCTGCTCATCAAAGTCTAATCATCGCTTGCCTTCAATGGCTATATCCCGCGATGGTCCGTGCAGGATTAGGAGAAATTGGTTGTTTTGGAACAATCGTTAACTGCAAACTATGTTTGTTCATTATGACTAATGGAGTCATTCAATCGGGTATACATGTGTTCAAATTTGGGTTCCTTATACCGTTTGATTTAGCTTTTTAAGTTTTATGATTTAAATTTTTCAAAAGATTGTGAATAAATTAATGTGATTGTTATATATTATTTGTTCCTTTGGTGAAATACATGGTATATGTGGTTCATCTAATTTAGTGATTCATACTGCATTCGGAAAATCATTCATTACATCTTCTACTAGTTTAGTTAAAGTCAAGAAGTTGTTGAAAGTGGGTGTCAATAAACTAACTCTTGGGGGAAGATCTTTGTCTATTTCAGTTGATGCCTTAAAACATGCAAGGAGCTTTTTTGGGAATCCAAACATAAGAAACTCCTTTACCTTATCTACCAAGTCTCATGTCACTTAGAATATAGAAAAATAATTATTTCCTTTTTTTGTTGGAATAGGCATTAAACTTTATTTATTGTTTTATCCTTAACAATTATTAAAGTTCTAATTAAAATCTTGTATTACTTATCATCAATCATTATATTATATTACTTACCATATATTCCTATTTATTGTTTTTTTTGTAAGAATCATATATCATTATTTACAAACTTCATATTAAAACTATTTTAAAATTTTGTAACATCATGTAAATTTGTCAAATCATATAATTTAAAAGAGAAAAATAAAAAGGACAAATCTATGTAATATTAATTAATTTTGATTTTATTGTTTCATAAATTATTTAAATGATTTGAAATTTTTGTTAGCTAAATTTATTTTTACACTTATAATCATTGTCAATAATATTAAATTTGAATTTTCTCAATACGATGTTCAATCATAAACTGATAAAGTCAAAATTAGTGAATTCATAATTATAAATAAGAAAGTTATTTTGTTATTAAGCTTTTGGCGATGATTTTATTCACGATGACTTACAGAAAACCATTGCCAAAGAATAAGTCTTGTCACTAAACTTGCGGACTTGTCACCAAAGATCATCCTTTGGTGACGATTTTGCAAATTGTTGCCAAAACCTCACATTTAGCTAAGATTTTAAAATCATCACCAGAAAAAGATAACCAAAGGTACATTTTGTCATAGTGATATAATTTTGATCATGGTACATAGTTACTTTAATTGATGATATAATTGTGAGATCAAGTTACAACTTGTAATAGCTCGTCTACAATTGAGGTCATAGAACGTAAGTTAAACTTTAGAACATAATAATATTTACTATGTTCTATAAATACTGATGTTTTCTTACATCTCTTTAAAGGAAAATGGAAATCAATGATATACACATGATTCACAAATTTTCTTGCATGTAGTGAAAAGCTCCATTCTGTACGGAATATTTTCATTTTTCCCATTGAATGTACAGAAATGAACACTACTAGAAACCAATTGGCGTTAAGTAGTGAGAAGTGCATTTTAAAGTTAAAGGTTATTCTTGTCTGCTTATTCCTTGTTCTGCCTTTATTCTCTTCAGAAACTACTACGAAGCTGCCTGTAGCTTCCATCTTGATGTAACTTTACCTACGTGCACGTCCCATGTGGGGAAAGATAGCATGCACCAACCCTCTCTCTCTCTCTCTCTCTCTAAGCTTTCGAGGGATAATCACATTTTTTACTCTATATAATAATGCACAAAAGCTCGAATATGGAATAAAATAAAGCTGCAAAAGAAGTTTTCCCCAAGGAGGAAAAAAAAACGAGGAGGCTGACTTAATTGTGATATTCGTTACTACTACACAACGATTCTTGATTTTCAATGTGACGTCTCAACGAAGCCCACGTTCAGTTCAGTTGTGTCAATCAGCTGCACAAAAGGACAACATATTACGTTTTAGCTACAAAGAGTATAGTGACAGAACAGACCAGCTTTAAACCAATTATTACGCATGATGATAAGAAATATGGTGAGATAAATATATGCAAGGGCAGTAAATAATTAGTCACTTCAAGAAAGTGACAAGCACTGTTGATTGATGTTGTTGGAGCAAGCAAGAGCCACTGAAATTGGTTAATCAGAAGCAACAAATTGAAGGGTGAGCGTACTGTCAAAGTGGAAAATTCTCCACAACCATTTTTAGAATTTCTGAAAGCTCCAGGAGAACTCTGACTTGATAAATCATTTAAACTTATTAGTCATCGTCATACCTCTTTCAGTCAAAATACTTGTCTCAATTTACACTAATTAAAGACAAAACTATATAATTGGAGATACTAATTACAAAAAAAAAAAAAAAGATGAAATGTTGAGTGAAAGATTATTTGATTTGATATATTTTTCCATCCTATTTCACAAAGGAGGGAGTATATTAAATATCATGACCGTAATTCAACAAAAAATTTCCTTCCTTAGTATGTACTTAAACTGTAAGGGATGATGCTTGTCATTAATAAAAGAAGTAGTGCATATCAACATTAATATGCTGATCAGAGGTTGTCATGATTATATGCAATCTTATGCACTATAAAATGTCCTTTCTTCTTTAGGCAACTAAAATTGTGTATCTTTCATCGTCATTTTTGCTAAAGCACGACTATTATAAATTGCCAGAGAGTTGTGATTGCCGCCTACTTGAATCTAATGTTCAGAATCCATAAACATCAGGCAAGCAAAAGGATTGTGGCACCTTAGAGGAGATTCCAATATAGTATACTACTATTCACAAATATAATAAACAAATTATATTATGTTTTAGAAGTAATTTATACAAATTACAATAAACTAATTACACCTTGGTATTTCTTATTATTACACAAAGAAGTTTGTGAACTAATTTATACTAAACAAGAAAAGACTATTGGAACCACGCACTGCATAACTTATACCACAAAATCTCAGCATTGTTATTTTCAAAAATAGGCAACATACACACATGTGATCTGCAAAATTCCATGAAACTTTGAGAAGTTATCTGCAAAATAAATTTCCCGTATTTCTACTGAAAAGGGAATAAAGCTAATTGCAACAAAAAGTAACAAAGATTTCCATGCTATATGATTTACTCAAACTATATATCGTATTCTTTGTTTTTTTTTTCAAAAAAAAAACACTATGAAAGAACTTATACAGGTGCCCTGAAAATAAATAAAAAATCAGAATAGAGATGCCATTGTAATCATACTGGCGACGATTTTCATGCACGAAGATTTAGCTTTGGGTCTTTGGTTCTCCTTCTATTGTCAGTTGAGAGCAGCCTTTTCTTGGTTTCCTTTCTTTTCTCCTTTGATTTTCATACTTTCTTCCTTTTCTTCTTTTCATTTCTTTCTTCTCAAGGACTGTTTTACAGTTAGTTCAGTTGAGACTTCAGAGAGCCACTAGACCTTTGGCAGCCACCTCCAAAGAGGAAAAAAAATATAAAGAAAAAGAACAAACTATATTTGTGGGTTTATACTTTCTGGGCCTCTTGTTGAAAAGAAACTTCAAGCAACTGTGAGGCCTCAAGTACTAATGACGATGACAATGATGGTGTCTGTAACGTTGTTCTTTACCTATTTATTCTCTATTATTTTCTTTCTTTTTACTCCTACCCATCATGATCCTGGTTGTCAGGTCCTGGCCAGAAATGGGAGTACTTCAACCATTCAGTCTCTTGCTGGTTTGCAATGGATGATTCCTGCAAAAACAGCATTTCCGACAAGCATGTGAAAAATAGGGTTAGGGTTTTGAACAGAAAGTTCATTGCACCTATCGAGAGAGAAAAAAGAAAGAAAAGCCAACAAAGGAAATCAATGAAGCTGCCTCTTTTGTCCCTTTTTAATCTTCTCCGCTACCTGTTCTGCGTATATCTTGAGAGGACACGCATGTTAAAAGTTTCCAAGTCGCTATCATCCACTTTCAAACAAATAATACAACAACAAAAGGAAGAAAAAAGACTATATGTATGTTTCGACTATATATTTTCAACATGATCCCATTTTCCAAACCTCAACACTCCAACAAAAGAGCAGAAAAAGAAAAGAAGAAATAGTTGTATACTATGCGAAAAAGGTAGTTTTCTCGTATTTGATCTCTTATGGTACAATGGAACATCCTTAATTGATTGTCCAGTTTTAAGTCTTTATCCTTTTATTGTTTTGGGCACGACAGGAATGTAAGAAGAAAAGAATTTTTGTTCAATACTGGGAAAACTCCTAGTGCACAGAGAGGATTAAACCGGAAAAAAAAAAGGAAAAGAGCCAAAATGTGGACACTTATAATGGAACACACATAACAAGGAAGTCTGAACCTTCAAGCCCCTCAACAAAAAGATGCAAGTCTAAATCACATGATAGTTAGTCCTATCCTTCTTTAGTGACAATAAGAACTTCAAGCATGAAAATGAAAAGCAAAACAAAAGAGATAAAGAGAAAGAGAAAAGTTCTTGGGGTTTACATCTTTAATTTGAAATATAGTAGAAGAGTAGAAAACGTAAAAAGGTAGTGTTTTCCTTTATTTTCCTCTTGATATTCCTTCTTGCCTTTTCTTAACTCTTCTTCACAGTTGGGAATAATTAAAAAGAAGGGTCTCATGGATTTCAGAGTCAAAAAGTTCATACTCACTTCTTTGATATCAGTTAAAGAGGTGCAACCCATTATTATTTCCTCCAATCCAGATGCTGATCTGCTTCCTCCTAACTTATGATGTTGTTGCTGCTGTTCCTGAAATGACAGAAATACCATCGAGTTCCAAAGATCTAAATAATCGCCATATAATCGCCATCATGACTTCAAAGGAAGCTTAAAAAGTAAAAATACTGACTATTTTACCCGACTTTGCAGACGTTAACGAAAACAGTTTCATTTAATTCATAGCTTCCACTTGTCCACCACCTATAGAAGACCTTGAGTAAATGGAATTATGGGTGAAAATTAGCCACTCTCATTCTAGCTACTGTTAGTTGCTTGAGTTTCACCTAAACCTAGTTATATGCATTTGAGAGAGATGTCGGTGGTTGAGTTCCCTGAGTACCCACTTTCTTGACCTTACTACAATACATGGTTGAACTTCATGCATTGCATTGCATTATGACCTAATTCGCTATTTGGGAACCAGTTCATACGGACTTGCATACCCGATATCATGTATAGAAATGACAAGATAAACAATTGAAATATAAGAAATTACAAGCAGAGATTGGTCATTGTTAAATTGCATAGATGTGACTCAGATTTAGCTAGACTGGTCTTGGATTATTCATTTACAAAGCCACAGAAAAAAGGGTTGGAACTGGATGCCATGGAAGAACTACACATATGGTAATAGCCAGCTTAAGAAATTACTTGGATTTCGTTTTGAAGGATGATTCCGGGGACATGGTAAGGGTCCTCGTCAAGAATGATGGAAGTGTGATGGAGGGGAGGTGGAGAGATGATAGTGGAGATGGGATGCGAAGGTCTACTGATGTGGAAGGCTGCAGTAGCAATCTGATGGTGTGCATGGTGGTGGTGTTGCACCTGATGATGATGATCATGAGCCACATGATGTGGCCTCTGTTGTTGCTCCCGAATCTCATCACAGGTGTTAGTCGATGCTGGGACTTCCCTTACCGTTGAAGCTTCACCTATCCCCACCTGAAATAGACACAAGCCCTCAGTGGTGAGCTAATTTGCTAGGCAGTCCATTTTCAGTATTTAGTGTCTTTGTTGATTACTCAGCTTTTGAGTAGTTAATAGTTTCAGTTTTCGTTTTTCAGTTGCCCTTTTAGTTGGTAAATAAAAGCATGGTTGGCTAATAAAGGTAATTAAGTGAGGCCCATAGAACTCTTTCATCCTAAGCCATAGATATGATGCTTCACTGATTTTGATGTTTAAACCCAAGAACCTCTGGAATGTTGAGGAAGGCAATCAAGGCAATCTCAGAAAGGCTATTTTTCTTAAAGTTAAAATTACGTACAAAATTTTAATAAAGCTTATTTCCTGCATAGAATCTTTATCGTCATGCACTTAGGAACTAAAATAGTTAAATGGAAGTCATATACATGAGAGTTTTGTTTGATGAATGATATATACCTGATCATCAAAGCTTTTTCTGAAGTGGGGATAGCTAAAACGGTCCGATTTCAATTTCTGAATATCCATGATGGCAGCAGTAACAGTAGCTCTTGATATTTCTTCTCGCAGTGGAATCATCTCTTTGGAAGAACAACTTCCACTTCCACTATCTCTTCTGCTATGAAGATCACTACTTCCTTCACCAGTTGTTGCATTTCTCTCAGTCCAATTACACTGCCTTGGCTGTGTCTGATAGAATATCTTCGATACCACTAACTCCCCTTCTTTCTCTTCTTCATGCTGCCCCAAATGGTACTGATGCATTACCCAATTAGTCTTTTCGGGCTTCCGATTCTTGCCGAAGTTTGTGTAGAGTACAAGTATTTTCTTACACCCTTTTTGCTTGCCATTAACCATGACAGGTCTCGTCTTGCCTGTTTTGTGCCACCTTGTTTCTCCACCTTGCAAATCGCATTCGTTTTGAATTTTTCTTCGCTTTCTTGTTCCAGTTGTATAAGCCTTGGAAGGTCTATGGAAGAAGTGCCTGCTCAAACCATCTCTAGTGACTCCTGAAGAAAATGTGAAGCAAAACGTTTCTCAAAATCAAAGTTAGGTTGACTTAGGTGTAACAAACTGAGACAGACCCTATGAGATAAAAGTCATAGGAGCAGGAGCAAAGAACCAATGAAAATACGTACGTTTAATTGCTCAATTTCAGTTTCGAGGAAAAGGACAAAAGACTCGAACTTTCGTCGAGTAAAACCAAACAACTTGACAAGAAAATTACCAGACCTGGAAGTTTCTCAGGATGGGTATAACAAATCCCATCTTCTCCTTCAATGGTAGGGATGAATTCATCTATCAAAGGGTGAGATTTCATGTCTTTAGCTTCCACCTGTGCTTCAAGGTGTTCTATCAGTTCTTGGTCAGTTGGATCAAATTTTACACCAGCTGGTAGACCTACCCAATCCTGTAGAACCCATGAAAATTCAAGTTAGATCAAAACAAAAGAAAAAGGATAGGAGAGATATGTTGACCGAAAAAAAAAAAGCTCCAAAGAATAAAGCAGAAAGCACCTGCTTTGCCTTATTACAAATATTCTTCTGCCTTTGTTAACAAAAATTTGTCTGAAACTGAAGAATATTATGAAGATTATCCGTACCGGTTTTCCTTCAAGCTTGTGTCCACAGCCTGGACACTGCTTTGATCCACAAATCTGATGTTCTTCGAGCTTTGCGTCGATGAGGTCAGAACTGCTGACGGAGACCAAATTACTCCTACTCATCGGTCTTCTAGCTCAAGTACGCAGCTGCTAATATTTGCTATCGTCTTCCTTTGGACAACACTTGAAATTTTCGATCAAGATATCAGGTTTATGCAAGATCCCGTCACTCATATCCCTGTCAGATTATCGGTATAAAAAAAACATCGGTTTTTTAGATCTGTAGATATATACATCAATGGAAAAAGACAGAGAACACGTATCAAAGATATGGTTCGTTTTGGTTTCAGGTTATTAAATTGAAAAGATAAAAACTTTAAGCAGCCGGTGACAAATTATATTACACAAAAGTAAGAAATCTGATCAACAAACCATCAAATTGTGCACATGAACATGTAGCATGCAATATTTACGAACCTAAGTTGAATTAATCAATACCCAGATAAGAAACCTCACAAGAAAATTAAAAAAAAAAAGAACTTATGTGAGGTGTGGGTATAGAAGAGAGAGAATAGCTTAGGTAGAAGTAGAACAAAGAAGCTAGGAGGAGGAAAAGAGGAAACTGTCACAGTAGGATTCAGCTATAAACCTGTGCTTTAACCATGGAAAACACCAGAAATCCCTCTCTCTAGTCTCTAACTTTATCCGAAGCAAAAGAGGAAAAAAGGAAAAGCTAAGGGTAGACACACCCGTTTAAGCCTTTTCTAATTCAAGTAGTGAATGTAAGCGGTTTATGAGAGAGAACGAAGAAAAAAATAAAACAGGAAACAAAGAGATAAGTAGTACCAAAAGAGAGTGAGATCAGAGAGACTACAAACACCAGTTGGAAATTTTCTAAAGTACAAGACTTGCGTCTCTCTCTCTCTTTCTCTCTCTCTCTTACTCACAGGATCACCTTTGTTTCAAGGTATTGACTAGTAAAGCAAAAGCCAAGAAACGGCCTTCAAAACTGTTACTTGAGGCACACCATTCAACATCACACGTAAAAAACCGCCGCTGCAAAACCAAATATCTCTCTATTCCTAGTATAGTTTTGCATTGTAATAATAACATAATAAAGAAAAAACAGTTGCTAGTAATTAGGGTTTTTAAAATGTTCAAAAAGAAAAAGGAAATGGGGGGAACATATATGTGTGTGTGTATATATATATATATTAGATAGTATACAAGGCAAGAAGCTTTGAATAAGAAAGACGATATCAGATGGGGTTATTCCCAGAACATTTTCTGGCTGATTCACCTTTATAGCACATAAGCAGAGCCAAATTTGTATGACAAAGGGAGTCGATTAATATAGAAGAATAAGAAAAGGGAGAAATAGTAGTAACTCACATGGGTTTTGAGACGGAGTGCTGATGATGATTCTTCAGCAATGAATGGTGGAGAGAGAGAGAGAAGAATTAGGAGGTTGCTTGATATGCAAGGTAAATGAGCAGTGCACTTGATGGACCACCACCACCTCTTCCTATGAGAACTTATCATCATAAACCAAAAAAAGAAAATGTGTATGTAATAGAAATAGTAATGTCTTCATGTATTGTACCAGTCACTTGAAATTAATTATGTTATTTATATATTTTAGATATTTCGTCTGAATTAACCAAAAGATAAAATGCCCACAACAATATATAATAAATATATCAGATCATTCAGTTCTTTGAAGTCAAGTCGAGTTGTGATCTTAAGATTCACGTAAAGAGGAAACTAGTATTCAGTATTTTTTAAAACCCTCATGTATTCTTTACATATATGTACATTAAGGGCAAATCTAAAAGTGCACGGTTCTCGGACAATCATGTAGTGTCTACGAAATCTCGGACCCACGATGATCAGAAGGACAGAGACGGAGGATGTTTGTGTTTGGAATTCACGTTTATTACATTCTCTCGGGCAGTCAAGGCTAAATGAAGCAGGGAGTCAGGGACGAGACCAGAGATGTTTGAACCAACAAATAGATGGGCATGATCGCTCTTTTGTCTGGTATCATATTTTTTTAATAGTTTTGGTTTTTCTAGAATATATTTTAAGGTGACGGGATTGTGTGTACGAAACATTTGTGAATACCTCCCATTGCCATTAGGCTTCTCTTTTTGTCCAAAAATAGAGAGAGAATCCGACTGGTGACAAAACCCGATAAGTTTGACCTTTGACCAATCTAACGAATGGAATCCAAGCATATTGTAGACATTGTTCCAATGTTTGATTCCGCTGACTTTTTCTTTTTCTTTCTCTTTCCATTTTTCTTCGTCTGCTTTCACCTTTGAGAAACGTAACCATAATAATATATCGAATTCGTCCATTACAAATAATAAGGTTAATAGAGTGTTGATCTAACCCAACCGTATGATGTATCGTTTATCATTGAAGTCTTAAGATTTTTAAATCAATAAGGTCCCATTTCATGGTAGAATTTCCAACTTATAAACAAGGGATCGGAGTGTAAAAGATGTTATATATGGTGTTTGATCTAATAATCTGCATTTACTAATGATTCGATTTAACGTGCAAATATTATCTAGATGTATGTATAATTGAAGACCTAGTCATTTCGAAGAAGAATCAATGGTGGATAAAGAATGACAAAAGAGTGAAATCCTACAAAGACATATTCTTTGAAATTTTCAAAATTTGCAAATTGGAAGTGCGTATTAATTAATTCGTGGAAGGAAAACTTTATATTATTCATCTATAGCATGATAATGTCTCTTATAACAAGAACAATCAGTACCAAATATATCAATGAATATATATGTCCATAATGCAAAAAATTATCAAGGAATTGACAAACTTAAAATCCCTTGGTCAACATTAGTTTGGCGGAAAGTAGAAACTTGCATTATAATTAACGATATTGATAGTTAAACACTACAACTTTAGTGAAATGAAAAAGAAAAAGCACTTGTAGATGAGAAAACCACTAAACATAGTTTGGAATAGGCAATTACATGGATCCCCCCTTATGGATCGATCGATTTCTAGTCTAACCCTTATTGTCCTTCGACTGTAAATCAAAGTGGTTAACAATATAATTAGTGTAAATTTTTTGACTGCAAAGTAATTTTACTACATTATTTCATGCTATAACATGATATTTTGTGGGTTTATTTTTATAAGTAGTTTAAGGATACTAAAATTTTACACTAACATTTACATAGAAACTAATACAATTTTGCTGAGTGTTTGATATATGTTATAGGTTTGGACAAATTCAAAGCTTAAGTTTGTAAGCAATACAATAACTAACGTTGAATTACGACAGTTAGGTTAGCATCCCCTTCCTCATGCTCAACCCCGGCACATCTTATATATCCTTAGTAAGGTCCAGGTACATACAGGAAGCAATTGAACATTTTGATACATGTTAAACGTGTCTCTCTACAATGAGAATATTAATGGGTGTTGTTGTTAAACATGTTTCTTTACTAATTAATTCAATATTACATAAAAAATAAAACTTTTTATACGTCGTTCTATCTTCAGCGCATGTTGTCTCCTACAGAGAAAAGGTTCCTACTGCTATACTACCACGTCCATAATACTTCAGCATGCATCTAAATTTATCTTTGATTTTCCTAAGAAAAAAAAAATAGAAGTAGGAATCAAAGTTACCTAATTGCTACCCATTATTCAACAACATTAATCATCTAAAAATTTACCATGGTTGCAACTTCTAATTGATTAAACTTATAATTGGAATTCTTGGCGTAAGTAAATTAACAAACCAAAAGGATTAAAAGTTAATCAGATGTATAACGGAAAAGAAGGTTTACGTTGATGAAGAAATTTCTTATTTCATCATAGTCTGAATATATATAGATAGGGATTTTATACTAGACATAAAGAAATGCGATTGGCTACTGTGTTGTAGAATCTGTAACAAAATTGACAGCTAATACAATTCTGTTACAATAGAAGCTTCTAGTGTTCTGTATAAAATGAAAAGAAATAAAACAAAAAGGTTCATGTGGTTTAGTCCCGAATTTGTGATGTGACTGAGTTTAACCCCGTGGGTCATGGGTCACCCCAAGTCTCTTAACACCCTAAATCTCTTAACACCCCCTTCAAGTCAGAGTCTCGAAGAGATGAATGGATCCGAACTTGAAGATTAGATCTTCGAACATGCGTGCGGTGAGAGGCTTTGTGATTAAGTCTGCTAGTTGGTGTTGGCTTCGTATGTGCTTGAGATCTAGGAACCCTGAGTTCGCTGCATCGCGTACTAGATGAAGATTGATCTCCAAATGCTTGGTCCTCTCGTGGAAGACGGGTTCTTTGATATGTGAATCGCTGCCTGATTATCGTAGAATAAAGGTATGACTTCTCTATTTTCCACTTAAAAACACTTTAATAGTTGAACAATCCATTTTAACTCACATGTATTTAAAGCTAAGCTTCTGTATTCTGCCTCCGCAGATGATCTACTGACTGTTGTTTGCTTCTTTTTTTCCCATGATATGGGTGATTTTTGGAAGAACACGGATGTAAGGCCCCAAAATATACCCTAGTTAAAATAATATATGTTTATGAAAGTATATGTGTGATAAGAGTTAGAATTTTGCTATGATTAGAATATAAAAGACATATGATTTGAATTTTTGGTCAAGTGGATAATGGATAGTGAATTGGAATTAATTGATTTCATTAGAGAATTACGGTATTTAAATGTACATTTGGTCTAGAAAAAGTTGTCAAGGGGCAAGTTAAGTTGGTACATAAAAATTAGAACGATTAGCTTATGAGTTAGTGACATTTGGCATGGTTAAAGCATTGACAAATGGCATAGTTGATACATTGACAAATGGCAGCACAAAGTGTGTGACATATGGCCTAATGTATCATTGACACATGGCAGCTCCTTTAAGAGACACATGAAGCTCATGCATGGACAGCTCCTTTAAATGACACATGGAGCTCATGCATGGAGGCATATGTTGCTCCAATTCTATGACACCTAGCTTTGGATGTGGCAAATTCTGCTGAAGCAAGTCTTCATTTTAGTCTCTTCTCTCCACGAAATTTCATTCTCCTACTCCCCCTCTCAACTTCTGGACCTTTGTTGAAGCTTGGATCATCATCTTTGTAAGTTATTCTATCAAGAAGTAGGTCATGTAACTTTATGTAATACTATCTAGTTGGTACTGAAAGTTACACCTTGAACTTAGGTATGTGCTGGATGTTTAGAAGCTTGGTTTAGCTAGATTCTTGGAGTTGAATTTGAAGTTTAGTAAGGTAAGGGAATTATAAACTTGGCCATGTGTTGTTTGATGTTTGATATAGATCAATTGTGTACTGAAATGGGAAAGAATTGAGGTTTGATACAGGTTGGAAACTAGTTTGGATGAGCAGTTATACTGGACAGGTTTCGGTATTTTAGCCATATCTTGCTCTGTAGGTATCCAAATTGGATGAATTTAAATTCTTATTAAACTAGAAACTTATTTCTACAACTTTCATAAAGGCGTATAACTTTATTTCTGTTGCTAAATGTGTCAAAAGTTGGCTTGAAGTTGAGTATCTAGAATCTGTCACTGTTTGTAAATAGTCTGTAGTCATTTGGGGATAACTTTCAAAATACTGAACCAAATTGCATAAATTTGGTGTCAGTAGAAACTTAAGACATAAAGAAACAAATGTTTAGAAGAATGTTTGGCCTAAATTCTTCATTTTCATTGTCAAAATGACCATGTAACATTGACCCAAAAGTCTGTTTTGGGGAAAAGCTGGAAGAATTATGATAAATGAAGTGTTTTCACTGAACTTGCTTTGGTATTTTGATTATAACTTGAACTGTGGATTCCAAATGAGTTGGTTCTTAATTCAGATTAAACTAGAGACATATTTCTACAACTTTATTGAAGAAGTTGAATTTTAATTATATCTCTAAGATTTTCAAAATTTGGCATGAAATTGAGTCTTAGCTTAGGCTGTAGCACTACCAGGGACGGAAATCATATCCTGTAGTTTTTTAATAAACTGTATTGATTTAGGCTGAATTAGACTGAGGTGTCTTCACCAAAGTTGAAACTTATTATCTTAGCTTTAAATTGGTATAAAGTTTGTAATTTTTGGATATTGGAATTGAGAGTTATGAGGTGTACAGCTTGGATGTATGGTCATGCATTAGTCAAAATGTCAAATGTACACAGTCTGTGGTATTTTGAGCATAACTCATTGAATACTAAACCAATTTGGATGAACTTAGTATCATTGGAAACTTGAGACAAAGAGGGAAAACTTTCTAGAAGGAAGTATTACCTAATTACCTCACCTTCTTGATGAGAATAATTGAGCAATGTGGACCCGAAGGTGGATTGTAAAATAAATCTGGATTGAGGGATTGAGTATGATTTCACATGATCGATAATGTGATAAGATTAAAGACAAGAAACCCAGATTTTTGACATGAACATGCATTATACATGTTCAGTATACATGAATGTACATAATTGAATTTATAATTGTGCACAATAGTGATATATGTCTGTATTTAATGTTTTAGAGGAACCCTTAGAGCGACCTATTCCAGATATTGCTGAGACTTCGAGACAATGAGCAAACAGGGAGCTTTTGAAAGTAATCTTAGATGGTCATACCTTACTTTGTTCTACTTGTTGAAATTGATTTATACTGATTGTGTTTTGAATTCCGAATAATGATTGTCTAAGGCGTTTGATGCATGATTATATCATTGGAAGTGCTACTTACATTTGAATATGATTGACTACTTGCTTTGCACATAAAATGTCTGAAATGACTTTGTTTTGCTTTAAAACTGTTGAGTCCTA
>JANKOD010000192.1:9292083-9307227 GCA_026284645.1 Erythroxylum acuminatum
ATGTGCATAATTGAATTCATAATTGTGCACAATAGTAATATATGTTTGTATTGAATGTTTTAGAGGAACCCTTAGAGTGACCTATTCCAGATATTGTCGGGACTTCGATGCAATAAGCAAACAGGGATCTTTTGTAAATAATTTAGACGGTAACTTTTGTGAGTAACCTAAGATGTTCTCACCTTGATTTGTTTTGTTTATTACTGAATTAAATTTGATATTGATAAATGTGTATTGATTTATGTACTGATTCCAGACATGAAGGTCCGAGGTATTGATTGATGAATGTGATATTGAAGTGCTACTTACCTTACTTTATTCTGCTTGTTGAATTTGATTTATACTGATTGTGATCTAAATTTCGAACAATGATTGTCTGAGGCGTTTGAAGCATGTTTATATCATTGGAAGTATTACTTGTATGTGAATATGATTGACTACTTGCTTTGCACATGAAATGTCTGAAATGACCTTGATTTGTTTTAAAACTGTTGAGTTCTAGTTGTGGGTAAATAGGCATGCCTAGAAGGGTCTGCAGCTGCTTCTGTGACACTTCAATGTCTGACACTTCTGTGTCTTCTATTATTGAGACATAAGTCTCTTCTGTGATATGATACCAATTATGGTATCTTCTATTTAAGTCCCGTTACCCACTTCTGTTGACAGATTAGCAGTCATTTGATTGTGTATTCTGATATATGTTGGATTTTGAAATAAATAAAATGATGTTTTGAACTGAAGGGATTGTGTCGTCTTTGATACTTAGTTCTGTTAACTATGCAACTGTTCTGAAATTTAAATATCTGCTTGAGCTATAATGTGATTCAGTATAATTTAATTGTCAAATTACGCATAGTTTAGTTATTACTCACTAAGTTATATGCTTAGCACGGTAGATTTGTCCTGTGTAGGTTCTGAGCAACGTTTATAAAGGCTGAGACAAGACAACCGCAAAGGCCAATGAAATCTGAGTGTTAGTTTGAAAATAATGTAAAAAATTTTGTTTGACTTTGGGGCTTGTATCTAATATGTATATGTGAATTTGTTTGTAAGTTCGTAACAATGATACTTCAGTTTGGTTTGGATTTTTTAGCGAGTTTGTGTTAAGTATTATGTAATTTAATGTATGCTTGCCTGAATTATTTACTGAAATTTTTCGTATGCTTTGATTTGTTTGTACTGTTTTGTGTGGCATTCATATATCCTTCCAGGGGGTATGTGGGTGTTACAACGCAAACCAGTCAAGGATCATCTGTTAAACACGCAGCTTGCCCAGTCCGAATCGGAGTAAGCGGTGAGTCGTAAGTTCAAATTTGATGCATAGAATAGGCCTTGGTTCTGTGTTCATTTGAGATACTTGAGAACGCGTTTTACAGCCTTCTAGTGAGGTTCTCTCGGTGATTTCATGAATTGACTTATTTGTTGTGTTATGTAGGTGAGGTCTGGTCTTGTGAAGCTCAAGTATTGTAGCCTGCCCACGATTCTCCTGTAGATTTCTGGGTCTTTGAGTAGTTCTCCTTCGTCAATGGTGAGTTTCCTTCCTGGAACTATGGGTGTTACGCATGGTTTACAGTCTAATAAATTTGTTTCTTGTAAAATGTCCCTTACATACTTGCTTTGGTTGAGTACCGTCCCTTCTTCTGACCTTGCTATTTCAACTCCTAGGAAGAACTTAGCATACCCTAGATCTTTGATTGCGAACTCTTTGTGTAGGGCATGTTTGATAGTGTTTAAATGTTCTTCCTTTGCTCCGGTGATGAGAATGTCATCCATGTAAATGATGATAGCAATAAAGTTGTTGCCTTGACCTTTAGTGTATAGGCAATGATCTGATTCTGCTTTATCAAAGCCGAATCCTTTTAGTTTTGTGGTCAGTTCCTTGTGCCATTGTGTGCCCGCCTATTTGAGTCCATAAATGGACTTTATCAATCTGCAAACCTCTCCTACCTTAGCTTTCTTATAACCCTGGGGTGGTAACGTATAGAGTTCTTCTTCTAGGTGACCATGTAAATAGGCATCATTTATGTCGCACTGTAGGATGGGCCCTTTTCTGATTATGGCTAAGCTAGGAATGTTATGAACGTCATAATCCTGGCTACAGGAGAGAACACTTTTGAATAGTCCACTCCTTCCCTTTGGTTGAAGCCCTTTGCTACCAGTCTTGATTTTAGTTTGTTAACAGTGCCATCTGGGTTGTATTGCACTTTGTATACCTACTTTGATGTTATAGCTCGCTTCCCTTTAGGTAGCTTTGTCAAAACCCAAGTTTGATTTTCTTCTAGGGCTGCTAGTTGTGCATCCATGGAGTTTACCCATTCCTTTGACTTGCTTGCTGTCTCATAAGACAAAGGTTCAAAAGTATTACACACATTACCTATAAACTCCTTGTAGCTTTGTGTATGTGCAACCTAGAAGTTTGAATCCTTGTCTTCTTCTGTTCCTGCAGGACCAAAGACTTTTAAAGTGATATTAGCAAAATCAGGGACAGAAGTGGAATGATGAGCAAAGGCTTGGTGGACATAATCATCGAGGTATTTTGGTGTGGTATGTGTTCTTTGGCTCTTTCTCACATTGTTGTTTGTGGTAGTTTCTTGATTGGTGATGTTGTCGGGTTATGGTAGTGTTTATGTGGTTTATGGTGTGTCTTCTGTATGTTGTATGCATGATGACCCCGGTATGTCACTTAATGTTTCTGCATCATCATCTGTTGTGTTGTAAGGGAACAGTGGTAGTGGTTTTTGTTCAGAGTCGGTCTACGTATTGTCAAAGGGAATAGTTTTTTCACGGAAGGTTACATCTCTTAAACTAAAAATATTGTTTGTGCCAATGTCCATGACTTTGCAGGCTTTGTAGTCTAGCATATATCCAAGGAAAACAAATTTCAAAGATCTAGGATCCAGTTTTGTCTTGTTAGGTGATTTATCTAGGGCAAAACATAGACACCCGAAAACTTTCAAGTGTTCATAGGTTGGTTTCTTTATTGTAGCATCTCATATGGTGTTTTCCATTGTAGGGCTTTGATTGGGATCCTGCTTAGGATGTAAGTAGCAGTGAGAAGGGCTTCTCCTTAATATTTTTTAGGTAAGTTTGTTGTAAATAGCAGAGCCTTTGTTATTTGTAGTAAGTGTTTGTGCTTTATCTCCACTACTCTATTTTATTGTGAAGTGTATGGACAACTTTTCTTATATACTATTCTCATTTCTGCAAAACATTTTCTGGATTCATAGTTTATAAATTCTGTCCCATTTTCTGTTTGTATCTTTAAGACCTTTGTGTCATATTGTTTCTCAATGGTTTTGAAAAACCGTGTTATGGTAGGTTGTGTTCTATCTTTGTGTTTGAGCAAAAAAGTCCAGGTGGCTCTAGAGAAGTCATCTACAATGGTTAGAAAAAACTGTGATCTGTCTAGAGTAGATACCCTGTAAGGTCCCTATAGATCCATATGTAAGATTTCAAAGGGCTTAGTGGTTCATATTTTATGTTTAGGGAAGGATTTTTTGTGTTGTTTTGCTTTAGGACAGACTTGACAATCATATATGTTATGATTGAAAAACTTGATTTCATTGATATGCCGCATTTTCTCCTTGGAAACATGTCCTAATCTACTATGCCAAACATTAAAGGGAATGGAAGCACTAAGAGCAACATTCTCAATTCTGTAGAAGTCTGGAGGAGAACCTTTCAAAGTCCCTGAGGGTAATAGGTTGCCTGTTGTTAGCTCATACAGTCCACTTCTAGCCCTGATAGTAACATTATTAGTCTGTAGGTCCTGCAAAAACAGACTATTAGATATGAAAATTGCAACAATATCATACTGTGTTGTGAGTTTATTAACAGAGAATAGGTTTTTGAAAAAATTTGGAATATGCAAAATTTCATCAAGGTAATTATGTCACCAATGGTAGTCTAGCATATGTGTTTCACTTGTTGTTTTGTGCCATCTGGGAGTGTAAAAGGCTCATATATGTTGTTTATTTCATGCCTATGGTAGAAATCTAGGTTTGTTACCATGTGTGATGATGCACCTAAATCGATCAACCATATGCATTCATTTTCTGCACTATGAACATTAGTGTAATTTGTGCTATTACCTGCAAAATTTGCAAGCCCACCCAACTTTACCTCTCCTGTGGCCTTCCCTTTGAATGCTTTAGATATCTCCTGTTGTATGAAGGTAGCTAGGCCTTGTGGAATTTGGCCACTCCTTTTGGTATACCCACTAGGTTCTTGTTGTGTGTCTATAGGAGTGTCACTGATCATAGCAAGGTTGGCCTTACTCTTCTAGCCAGTCAGTTCCTTGTACCAGTCAGGCATAACGTGGATCTTGAAGCAAGTCTCTATGGTATGTCCTGTTTTCTCACACTTTTCAGAATACTTATCCTCTTTTTTAGTGAATGGTTTTTTTGCCATTATTGCTGTTGTTTTTTCCCTCTTTCTTGGCATTAGAGTTGGATTATCTCACCATCATAGCTACATTCAGGTTACTATCAGTGCTAGCACTTACTGCCTTTTGTCTTTCCACAGTTTGCATCATGGCGAATGCTCTATTTACCATGGGCAAAGGTTCCATTAATATGACCTGGTTTACTACATGCTCATAATCTTCATTTAAGCCCATCAAAAATTGCACTAATCTGTGTGTGTTTTCCTTGGTAGTAATTGCTTTAGCAACATTACAAGTGCATGTAGGTGTTAGACTCAGGCTAGCTAAATCATCCCAAAGTTTCTTTAACTTTGTGTAATATGCGGAAATGGTAAGATTACCTTGCTTAAAAAGGCTGATTTCCCTTTCTATTTGGTACAATAGTGGTCTGTTGGCTTCACTGAATCTCTCTCTCAGTTCATCCCAAAGCTCCTTAGCTGCGGAGAATGAAAGGAAGGCATCACCAAGTTCCTTGACCATGGAGTTGAGTATCCAGGACTTGACCATGAAATCTACCCTTTTCCATCTGATAAGCAGGGTCCTGTCTTCTGTTGGTTGCATGCATGTTCCATCTATGAAGAAAAGTTTGTCTTTAGCACATAGAGCTATCATCATTGATTTGCTCTAAGTTAGATAGTTGTTGCCGTTAAAAAGGGTAGTAACTAGGACAGCTCTAGGGTTTTCAATATTTGTCATGAAATACTTTTCTAGATCTGGGTTTTTGTGTAAGATTAGGGTTGTTGGTATCACTGTCTGCTATGTTTGACATTTTGGTTGTTAGGGTAAGGTGAATCAGACCTTTAGCTCTGATACCATAAAAAGAAGGTTTACGTTGATGAAGAAATTTCTTATTTCATCATAGTCTAAATATGTACAGATGGGGATTTTATACTAGACATAAAGAAATGCTATTGGCTACTGCGTTGTGGAATTTGTAACAGAATTGACAGCTAATACAATTCTATTACAATATAAGCTTCTAGTGTTATGTACAAAATGAAAAGAAATAAAACAGAAAGATTCGTATGGTTCAATCTCGAATTTGTGGTGCGAGTTAGCTTTAAGTAATGGGTTTAGTGGGTCATGGGTCACCCCATAGGTCATGGGTCACCCCAATCTCTTAACAATAACATTATAATGCTATCTGTAAATCTTTAAACTAATCAGCATCTTTTGTCGAGATTAGCGCTTGTCTATATTAGCAATGAAGATATATATATATATTCTGTTGGTTACAACTGATAAGCCTTCTATTTCTTCTACATATTTTTCCACAATTCTTCCACAGTTTCTCGTTCTTTTCCAAGATATTGGATAAGCATACAAAATATTCGTAAATATAGAAACTCTATATTTACGAATATTTTGTATGCTTATCCAATATCTTGGAAACAGAAAAATGATTGTTTTAGAAGAGAGAATGTGCAATTGACAATGAATTACATGGATAATAGGTAGATATTGAAATGTTAGTTGGGTATGACTCCTGGTGCTTGTTGGTCATGGCATGATCCAATTTATGTCTATCTAATACTGGCCATTTAGGTGTTTTGATATCCTCAACTTAGACAAACATTTATGACAAATGAAAATGATGCTCATCCCACTCATCAGTATCCGTTCATCTCTTCAGATCATTTTGAGAATATTGCTTCATATCGTATTGCCGAAATCTTATATTCCAACTGAAAGTTCCAAAATACGAGCTGCTAAAAATTCGCAAACTATTGATCTAGATCAGTATACCCAAAAGCCATTATTTCTGGTCATGTGAGCTCCATCGGAACAAATACAATCCAAAACCATGACCCTTAGAAACTTAGATTTGACCTACATACCTCAAGAATACGGATAGTAGGGAGGGTGCCCTCCTGATCTCAACATCTCAAATCTTTATCGTTACAAGAGCTCATCATCCTTGCAAGGCACAGTTCAAGCAAGCAAATCTTAATAAACAACCAGCAACGCGAACAACACTGGAGATAAGTAACTTTAGATGGTTGGATATAACCCACTTTCTACAAGTCACTAAACTGCTTTCATTATTCTACCAACTCTAACGGAGAGATTCTAACTCTTCACTCAATGTACAAGATAGAACACCAATGAGAAAACTCACCAAGTCTACAGTTACTTCCCTTTCTAAAACACGAATTACAAAAAACCACTTACATCCTAACTTTCCGCATCTTTATTTTTTCAATCTAACACAATAACAAGTTCCCTGCCACAGTTAAAGGCCATTGCTTACAAGTTGAAAAATCACCAGCTACAATTCAGGCAAAACAACACGTACGACATCACTCCACACAGGCATTTCGACATTTCTGATTGCTTATAACAATAGTTATATTTCCATTCCATATTCAATCAAATTATTTCCTCTAAACTTCCAGTTTCTTGAAGCGACTACATATAGTCCAACAATGTATCATAGGTTCTAAATGTTAAAACTACATTTTTATTCAAGTAATATTTAAATGGAGTTACAGTTTTCATTCAAACCCCAAAATGCAATATTCGGACACTCATGAAGCAAAACATTGGATGAATGGTAGACCTACAGCATTTCAAATATCATAGATATATAAAATACAAAATATGAAAGTGAAACCCATCACTCTGGATTATTAAAGGCACCAGACATAAGTTATTCAAAACCATGCATGCCAGGGATCACCCAATTTATTGACCTAAATGCTAGTTTCTTTGATTCCTTCGGCTATATCCAAATAATTTGAAGCTTCGATAATGCACAATAATAATTCACTTCCGGAGAGACATCCAGTCTGATACTTTCGACTTGAACTTGCGACTGATGGAATCATAGGTGGGGACATTAATGACTGCACACAATAGAGTGAAAGAAAACATAAATTATCAAATAAATTGTAGAGGAAGAAAACTCAGAATTCTGGCTGCATGTTCAATACCATCTCCATATGTTGCCATTGTAAGAGGATTAGAAATAAGCCGCTCAGCAATTGAAGTAATATCCTCCGATTTAAGTTCATCTACAGTCTTCAGAAAATGTTCCACTGGTTTCCTATGACATGATGGAGCATTATTACTACCAAAACGTGATAAACCACATAGATGAGACACATTCATTGCAAAAATCAAGCATGCAATTGTAAACAACTAGCACTGACAATTAGTTACTCTGGCAAAGATCCAAGTACAACAATAACTTGCCTCTCATAGCACAGCAAACACAACCAACAACATGATGGCAGAATGGTCAACAAATGTGAAAGAGTTGAAGTTTGAGTTGCACATTACTCGTTCATAAAGCCTTTGGAACAAGCAGAGTTAATAGGCATGGTAACAGAAGGTTACACATCAGAACATACCTCTCACCATAGGTCAAGATTTGTCTACCCATATCTTCAGAAGCAATCATCTGGAACAAACAAAAGTAGATGTAAGTTGACAATTTTAAAACAAACTCTGCCACATCTTTATTTTTCCATTTTGCTCTGTTAGGTGTTATTTAACAGAAATAACTAATAACAAAGGTACATCTAGATCACCCTCTCACGAATCATTTTAGACCTTCCTGTCCTCTTTTCTTTCTCCTACTTTAGTTTGTCACTTTTCCTCACCAATGTACCCACCATGAACTACATTGGTTAGAGCAGGTCCGTTGTAAGCAGTAGTCTCTGATATTCAAGGAGACAAAACCAGCTTGACATGAATGTACTTTATCCTTGTACAATCTCTTTTGTTCCCACAATTCCATCTTCAGATTCTCATTTCTTATGAGTTCGTTCATTAGGACATAATTCATTATTAACCAATATTTTTATCAAACACCAGGGCTTGCTTAGATGCTGTTTGCCATAGTTCCTGTAGTCTAACAGGAATCTTACTCAAATAAAATTCCACCAGCAATTCTCCGTTTAGAACACACAATTCTCCATTCCATAATGGATTTACAAGAAACTATATTGATCAAGAACCGAAATACATTCCGTAAACTAATTATAATCACTCAGTTTTATCCTTGAAAGTTCCAGGAATGTTTAATCTCTGCCTTGTTCTAATAAATGATACTCTTCCAGAATTTATCAGGTATGCATCTTTTTGGTTAGGTATTGCTTCCCATAAAGATCCACATTTCTGAATATAGTTGAGAAATATAGATGTAGTCCTACTTGCGGGCATAAGCACATTTGCTGATGGTCTCTTCGCCAACAACTAAGTAAACCCCAGCCACTTGCAGCTCATGCTACCTTCACAATCTCACCTTTAGGTTTCTATTGACCATAATTCACACCTATATGCATCTTCTTATCTCTTCCTCTATCCTAGTTTGACTCCAGGTTTGCTTTCTACCTGCACTTTTCCATCCCATTTTGTGTCTACTAGCAGTATTAAGTCTACAAATTTTTTGCTGGTAGTCTCCCTCAATTTTCTTCATAAAGTACAAATGTTCAAGTTCAAACATGGATCGCTTCATTTAGAATTCATCAATATACAATTAACAAATGAAAGGAACAAATTTACATACTCTGGATTCCAAATTCATTAAAATGGCAGACTTTGTTGACTGCTTAGCACGAGATAACTGCACTGGGTCAACTGTTCAGAAAGCAACACTAAAAACAATCAGTATCAGGGTAGAAAGTCCAATCATTCGGTGGAAGACACCATGATAAAAGTGGGGCAACAAACCTGTACCAGGTGTGGCAACTGTAATGAGCTCACTAGCTGCTATATCAATGGCTTTATCTGCAAAATAAGAACCCTGCACCAAGAAACATAAGTCTCTTTTATAGCACTCATATGACTGACATAGCCTAAGAATACAAAAACCTTACATGCAAGCCTCTTCTTCAGCATATGATTTTGAACCACACAGATCTTGAAAGTTAAACATTATAATATAACAGTTACCCTTCATGAGGTCCAAATCAGTTCACTAACCATATCCATCTATTTGTAATCTCTATTATTCAATATAAAATTGAAATGAATAGCCAATATGCTGTTGCAGATGACATTAATTAAAAATACAAGAAACAAACAAAATGCTGAGAGGAATTTCCAAGAAGAATATGAAGAAAAAGATTTCAGCAACAAATAGCCTAACAGAAGCCTTGTTAGTTGTCAGAAACTAGATCATGCAGTATGAAAAGGTGTTCAAGGAGGTAGCTTACAGTGGAGCCTTGGATACCAAAAATGCTGGTATGGTTGTAAATTTCGTTGAACGCTATAAAAGACTCAATTTGTGGATACTCATTCAATACACGAAGATCTGTCCCCATGTCAAACATATAAAAAATAAAAAGAGTTAAAAACTCCTAGAAGGAAAAAGAAAAGGAATTCAATAGCTTGGAATCATGAAACTAAGCAATAACCAAAGAAGAATAGTACTTAGATGTGTGTCAATGTCATGTTAATAAATAAACTCAGTGTGGAGATATATCGTATCTTGCAATAAGGGTAAAAATCTTAGATTAACTGTACCATTTAGGATCAAGAATATTTATAGACTTACACAGCCTTGAGTACAATCCTTTCCCAGGGCCACCAACAGAAAATGATCCACCTCCCCCCATTAGCATCTATAGTGTTACTAATAAGATTTAGTTACATCTAAATTGGTAGAAAAATATGGTACATCAAAGGCAAAATTATGGTCAAAGAGAGGACACAACACAATGAACCGGTAGAAACTAAAATGTTTATGGTCATGGAGCTGTACAGAAATAAAATGGAACAAACCTGGAAAACTGTTAATGCCATAGCATCCTTCAAATGGTGCCAGCCGCCAGGTAGTCCAAATGCGAGAGCAAAATGGATTTTCTGGTCCTAGAAGGGGAAGTGAATAACTATTAACCCATTGTGAACATACATGATAAGTGACAAAGAATTCCATGAAAATTGAAAACAATATGGTACAAACCACAGAATCAGATTGACGACGAAAATCGCCACCAGTGTAAACAGAATCAGGCTCTCCTACACTAGAAATGATTGGTAGGTCAGATAAAAGTGGCTCTGCAATTGAAACCAGTTCCTCATGCTCAACACCAGAAGCAGCTACTACAATCCGAGGAGCTGTGTAATTTTGCTGATGTTCTCAAAGCCAATCCAGGCTAACATTGTCAGTACTTATGAGAATAAGCAAGGATAACTTTTTATCTTAGGAAGTCAAATTTCAAAATGAAAACAAAAGGCACAGATAGATTAGACCTACAGTTACAAATTCCTCCAAAATAGTGCTGTTCAATCTATTAATTGCAGATTCTGTAGCCAACAAAGGGTTTGCCAATGCACCAGAAAAACCAGCAGAATGAAGTCCCTCTGAGAGCACACCTTGAGGATTTTTTGAAGCTTCAGTAATCTCCGCTTTCACTTTCTGAAGCTGCATTATGCAGGAGTTTAATGTAAAACACAAATGTTTTTGATGTACTACACTCTGAATCAGATCATTCAACATTGAGAATCATACTTGTTCATTGACCTCCCAATCAAGGAAAACAGGGTTTCTAACAGAGTCAACCAGTAACTCTACCATCTGCGGAAGATAAGTCTTGAGAGCATCAAAAGTGTAGCCCATTTGTTCCCTTGAAGCCGATGCTTGCACATTACCTCCAACTGCCTCAACTTCTCTCACAATACGCAAATGGCTACGGTTTCTGGTGCTCTTGAAAGCCATCCTCTCCAGCATGTGTGTTGCTCCAAAAGTATCTGGTGTCTCGTAAATGGAACCGGAGTTAATATATAACCCAACTGATGCTGCAGGACTCTGGTATTAAAATAAACAAGGTCATAAAAAAGGCACGGAATTATCTAAAGCATATTCGATAGAATGTGACACATACTGGTGTTGTTTGAGAGGCGATTTTAACGCCGTTAGAAAGTTTGGAGATCTGAGTTTTGCCAGGCTCAACATGATCAGGCAATGGGGCTGAGACTTCAACTCCTGGGAGTGGGAAATCCAGCGGAGGCAAAGAACTGGACTTCTCTCCAGTCAACCAGCTGAAGAGACCACCTGAAGAGGATGATTGCCGCACAACTGCACTATAACTTGAATACCTTACAGGTAACCTACGACCCTATTCACATGAGAACATCAGAAGCAATTTTTTAATACTCCACTAACCTCCGTTTCCGCATTCTAAGTAACATCAATTAATATTACAGAACCATATTCCGCACGCTTTCCATAAATCGAAGTGGACAATCATCGATACCAAGATTGGAATAAAGATAATGGTTTAATTGGAGAAGTTTCTGTAACTGACCTTGAGAGACCTTAGGCGTGAAGCTACTGTTCTGAACATGGCCGATTTGTATGAAACCCTAAGCTGTGTTGAGTGTAAGCCGCCTGATCTCCGGGAAGATAGTCACAGTTCTGACTTCTGTGTGCGTCCTCCGGGCTCAACACTTTAGTGTTTAGATGGTTCGCGGGGTAAGGGCTGGTCTATGCTATGCAGCACACATCACACCCAATCTGTACCGTGCAATTAAGAGGGTTTGTGATTGGATGTTAGCCTTCAACTTTTCCTAGGAGGAATGTGTTAATCATGCATATTTATTTTCATGTCTAGGTTTTGGAAATGATAATTTTATTAGAAAACATATATAATATATTAATTCGGCCTTTTCATTTTCATTTTAAGTTTCGGATTATTTATAAAAGTGATAACATTTGTTAAAGATAGTCTTGCATTGACTTCATATCAAGTTATGATTAAACTGCAATTTCATTCCACGCATTGAATCATCCTTTAAAATACACATTGCATGATGATGTGCGAAGAACACGATAATGAGAATTTTCTTGCATTTACAGCCTTAACATGCAATGTGTGCTTGTATCTGATAAGATAAAATTAAGTGGAGATATGTAGTTTATCTAATTATATACAAATTGAAGAAAATATGGTAGTTGAGATAATTATAACATGTGCTATCAATCCCCCTCAAGCTCACAATAGTATGAAATTGTGAGTTTGTCTTGAAATCTACTAAAGGGAGAGGCGGAAAAGACTTTTGTCATAACATCAACAATATAATTCAAGGAGGAAATATGGTTGACGGAGAGAGCTTTGTTTGCAACCAGGTCTCACATAAAGTGAATGTCAACTTTAATATACTTCGAACGTGCATGGGAAAATGGATCAGCAGTAAGAAAAGTTGGCACCAAGATTGTCACACCATAGAGTGAGCTTGAGATGAGACATCCCTATTTCACTAAGGAGGGAGGTGTTCTAATAGAGCTCAACAGCAGTGAAGGCAATACTGCAATATTGAACTACAATGTTGGACTTGGCTACAGTAGGTCATTTCTTGGCACTCGATGAAATGAGATTAGGACCAAGAAAAATACAGTAGCCAAAGGTAGAGCAATGATTATTAAAACAGTCAACCTAATTAGCGTCACAATAGGCCTATAAATAAGAGAACAGGAACACTTAAAAGAAAGTCCATAAGATGGAGTGAATTGTAGATACGACAAAATATGTTTGATCACAAGCCAATGAATATCTATAGGACAATACAAAAATTAAGTAAATTTGTTGATAAAGAATTGGAAGTTTGGACGAGTAAAACAAAGATATCGAAGAGCACCAACAGTGCTAAAATACGTAGTCGAATCTGGTAATGGGAGACCATAGTTTTTAGATAACAAAAGGTGGGAGTGATAAGGGTGGCAATATGGAATTGTGAAGACTAGTTTGGGTAAGAAGATTTTTTATGTAATATGTTTAGGTAAGAATAAGACCATTGGATGTAAGAGTGGCCTTAATTCTAAGGAAATGATGAATGGGACCAAATCCTTAATGGGGAAGGTGGTGTGAAGATCATAAATGAGAGTAGTGATGAAGGATGAGGAAGAACATATAACCAAGATATTATCCATACATATTAGCATGAAGGTAGTATGAGAGGAAGTAGTGTGAATGAATAAGGAGGTGTTAGAATTGGAGGTAGTAAATGAAGATAAGAAGTTTTTGATTTAATCCGTAAAACCGAGCCCTAGAAGCTTATTTGAGACTATAAAAAGCTTTGTGAAGACAAAAAACATAAAAAGGATGCTAAGAATCTTGAAATCCAAGAGGCTGAGTCATGAAAACATGTTTTTGAAGACGATCATAAAGAAAAACATTATTGGCATCAAGTTGAAGAACTTACTAGTTTTGGGAGATAGCAAGATTTCTGATAACGCAAAAGATTGTGAGTTTAACAATGTATCAATGTAGTCAATTCTTGGAGCCTAGTGATAGCCTTTAGCCATAAGACGAGCTTTGCAACAATTGAGATAACATCAAGATTCCTCTTAATAAGAAAAGGCCATTTTCAATTGACAACAGTTGCATTTAATGGTGGAGGAACAAGAGTCCATGTTTAATTACGATGAAGAGTATTGAACTCGTCAATCATAGCTTAGGGCTAGTGGTGATATTTGTTTGCTTGAGTAAATGAAGTAGGATAAGGTGAGATAATGAGTGTGGAATAGGTAATATAGTTAGAGATGGTGCGAGAGATGCAAGTGTGATCCCGTGTGCAATTGATCATTGAGTGAGGATAGAGGACAGGGAAAGATGAAGTTGTGGATGATGAGGAGTTACTAAGTGTAGTTGGGGTGGAACTGGTAAAGGTAAGGTGATTGTTGGTGGAGAAGGTGAAGGAACAAAGATAGAGACTTCGGCGAATGGAAAGTTAGTTTCAAAAAACAGTGATAGCCTTTGTAGTGGAATGCATAACCAATAAAAATAGACAGAGTGGATTTAACAGTAAGTTTATTAAGATGAGTAGATCTTGAAAAGGAAAAACAGGTACAACCAAAGACCCAAAGGTGAGAAAGGAAGGGTTGCTATGAAAAAGAAGTTTATGAGGAGATTTATTGTGAATAATATAAGTGGGTAACAAATTGATGAGATACATAATAGTGGAAAATATTTCATGTCAAAAAGATTTGGGGAGGGAGGAATAGATAAGGAGGGTGAGGCCAATATTTGTAACATGATGTGTTTTGCATTATGTAAGACCATTTTGTTAATAAGTATGAGGACAAAAGATGCAATAGGTAATGTTATAGATAGCAAAATAATGAGCAAATGTGTTTTTAATGAGTTTAGGAGATCTATCACATTGAAAGGTTTTGATGATGGTAGAAATAAATTTTCAACGTAAGTTTTAGTGTTGAAATTTAGAAAATGCTTGATATTTATAAGTTAAAGAAAAGATCCATGTTGGGACTCGTTTCCGGAACCCAACCTATCGATCAACAAATCATATCTTAACTAACATCGCTTCAATTTTTTTTCAATCATTATTATTCTTTTTACACATCACTCGAAATCATTTCAATTACCCATTTGAAATTCATCAATTCCTCAATCCATTTAATCCTTCACATTCGATCATATCGCATTCGTATTCGAAAACATAATCATGTCCCCTTTTTATCCAAAATTTGCTTATTACCAAATATTCGAATTTCATCCATTCAACTGAAAAACTTATTCCAATACGATTCATTCCATCAATTCATCTCATACCATTCATACACAATTCCCATGCCATGCCCATGTACAAATCCATACACAATTGATCTTTAATATCCATACTCCATTTCACATTTATAATTCTATACATTTACACCTCAATTCAATACACAATCCCTAACTCATTATTTACATTCCCAAAAATAATTACAATCCAAATAATACACAAGATACAAGAATCCCCCAAATTCTTAG
>JANKOD010000192.1:9323815-9339013 GCA_026284645.1 Erythroxylum acuminatum
AATAAAAAGCCACATTCTATCTTTCCAGTAGTGATAGTCCTCTCCGTTAACCGCAGGAAGTCTAGTGATTGAGGCACCTTCAGCTATATATACATCTGACTCCGCCATGAATCATTATCCACACTTTGTTACAGTGATCCTTGGACACCAAGCTCTGATACCAATTGAAGTAAATCACACGTTAATTAAGATCTAACAAACAATATACAAATGCACAAGAAGGGAGGGTTAAATTGTGTATCAACATTTGGTTTGATTTTGAAGAGCCCATTTTTTTCCAATAACTTTACACCTATTGGGGAGATCCACCAAGTCCTATACTTGATTTGAGCTTAAAGAAGTCATTTCTTCTTTCATTGCTTTTGTCCATTTTTCTTTAGTAAGACCAATTAGAGCCTCTTGTATATTCTTTGGCTCATCATCTTCTTGTGGGATAATCATTGAATTTCCCCTTCTATTTCAAAATGACATCAAGGAACAAATCCTCATTTTGCATCGCAAACGAGGTTCATTAGAAACAGATTCATAAATTTTTTCAAGTTAGATACCAAGGGTAAACTTTTAGTAGGTTATAATATGTATTAATTTTGACTCAATTCTTTCATATCCAAAGTGCTCCCCCTGGGTTTAATTTCCCCATCTTTGATTCCTCATTAAAAAATATATTGATCAAGTGTCTTGTATAGAAATAGGTCTTTTCCTATTTCACCTTGCTTTGGAAACTCATTCTTTAAAAATATTACATCTCGTAATTCAAATTCAATTACTCTTTCACTACCTTATTCACTTATGAGCACATATATTTTTTAGATTTTAGAGCATCTAATAAAGATACTTTCCGCTGTCTTGGACCTCGCTTCTCATATTTTAAGAGCGATCATGAATATAGGTAGCACATAACCAAGGTCTAAAAGTTGTCATGTCAGGTTTTCTACCTGTCCATAACTTATATAAGGTACTTGTAACTAATTTGGTAGGTACTCAATTAAGTACATAAGTGACTCTTAGCAACACATCTCCATAACGGGTGTTTAGCAAATTTGCTTATGTCATTATGAACCTAATCATTTCTAGTAGCATTATATTATATCTTTCTACAACACTGTTTTGTTGTGGGGTTCTTGGAATAATGAACAGTCTATCTATTCCTTTTTTATCACATAGAATTTTTAACTTATCAGACAAAGTACTCTTATCCTCAATCAATTTATAATGCTTTTATATTCCTTTCTAATCAATTCTCAACTAAATTCATGTATTTGATAAAACAAGTCAATACTTCTGATTTTTTAGAAATCAAATAGACGTGACTATTCCATATATAGTCATTTATAAAAGTGATAAAATGCACAGTCTCATATCTTGCCTTTACATTGATTGGATCACAAATGTCATAATGAACTAATAGCAACGAGTATGAAGCTTGTGCTCCCTTGCTAGAAGGTGTTATAATCATTTTACCAGCTAGACAATGTTCACACATAAATAGATCTATTTGACTTAGATTACCTAATAAACCCTCCTTAGTCAATCAACTTATTCAATTTTGACCAATATGACATAGCTTAGCATACCACAATATTGCATCATTATTAGAAGTACTAGATGATGTAACTCATTTATAAATAATATTATTATTTATAACCATAACGTTCAGTATAATAAAACCATCAAATATAAAGCCACGCTTATGGAAAATATTTCTAAATTTCAAATCCATTTCATCATTGTGGAAGTTTAAATGAAAACTAAGTTTAACTAACATCAACACAGAAGGAAGATTATGTCAGATCTGTAGAGTATATAATACTTCATGTAGGATGAGGGTTCGAGCACTACACATGTTTAATTTGCATACGCCAATCCCTTGTACAGCTACTTTGGAATTGTCACCTATATAAAACCATTTCATTTCATATAAGATCTTTTGGAACTCTACGAAGGCATCTCTATCCTTTATTATATGGTTGGTTGCTTCTGTGTTTGCAATCTACAAAGGATGTGATTCGGTCAGAAAAACATAACAAGAAACATTCACTAAACAAATTTTTGTTCAATAATGTTGTATCTTTTAGGCTCGATGCAATCATAAGCAAAGTGACCCTTATTGTCACAATTATAACACTTGAAACGTTTCATATTCTTTTTCTTGAAGGGATGCTTATCCTGTCTATATTGATTCCATTTGGCCTTCTTAGAGTCTTGAGCAGAGTGCTAGTGTCTTTTATTCTTTGTCCACTTATGCCCGCCATCATGTTTGAGCTTATTGGTCACAGCTCCATGTGAGATAGAGATAATTGCATATACCTCAGAAGACATCTTTGAGGCTTCTAAACGCTTTTCTTATAATATGAGATGATACACTGCATCTTCTATAGTCTTGATGCTCTTATTATGAGTTAGATGCATCTTCAAATACTCCCAACTCTGGCGCAAAGAGCGAATTACTTCTTACTTTTTTTTCTTATTAGATAACTCATGACTAACATCTCTCAGCTCACTTATCATATTTGACATTTGCCTTAAACACTTTTGCATTGTATGATCTAGGTGCTTCTTATATGTATCAAACTTGATAGTGAGTGACTGTATCATGATCACTAAGATACTCCTAAATAGTGCAGGTGATGTAGACCACATGTCCTTAGCAGTTTCATATTTTTTAAACACCCATGCATGATGTTATTGTTTATGATGTTCAACAACATAATGCAAGCCAATGAGTTATTCTTTTTCCATAACTCATATGCATCACGGTCCCTTTTATGTTGGGTCATATTTCCCTCCTCAGGAACATCCATGGTCATATTCAATGGCTCAAAAGCCTCTTGCTTCTCCAACACATATTAAATTTTCATGCTCCATATTTCATAATTATCGTCATTTAGTTTCTCATCATTATTGAGTCTAGTGGTAATGTTCTTTGAAGTAATAGTCATTGTCGAAATACTAAGTTTCTGTAAATAGTAGAAAATTATATTACACATGTCAATGTCATATAAATCATGTAAAGAATGACTAACTGTGCAACTGGTTGTGAAATCGAAAGACCACATGTGTGTTCAATCATCATTCGTACTAAAATTGAGTACCACTTGTCATACTTTATATAAATTCGTTATGTATAGTACATATAGCATATGTTATAATACATCAATCATATGTATTTATAAATGAACATACTATATATATGTTATAATATATCAATCATATCTATACATGAACATACTATATCGGTATATCCAGTTCATTACAATATATTTTATATTAAATAAGTTATTTGTCCAATACATAGATTGACTATAAGTATCGAATCCTACATGGAATAGGGTTGATGACTTCACGAAACTCGATATGAAATATTTCTAACTATTTCTAGAATAAAAAATAACAGCATATACACATCCTAAGGCTTGGCCTATATAACCTGAAAACGTCCGCTTATATATCCATTTTGTTCTTATGTGTTGGCCCATCTAATTGTGTAACCCTACAATTGTCTTGATAATGTCCTATCGTCTGCTTCAACCTTAAGCAACGACGTTGAGGAACCTTCGCAGGCAGCAAGCTATCAGGCAATAGCAGTGGCGGTCCAGCTCATATTCCTAGGCGATAGCAACAATGACGGATGGTGACGCTTGTAATTGGAGTCACAACAGGAGCACTATGTCGTTGGAGAGGCGTGTCACCTTCACCAATCCGTGCCTGGGACACCTCCCACCAGTGCGTTTCCATCGAAGTAGCAATTCACTGTTACCAGCCAACACCGTTTCAACAAATTTCAAAAGCAAAGAGACCACCTATATACTGTATAGGTTGATTGACTCGCATCTCCACCAGAATTTGAATAATTTATGGCTAACCTATGACCTATTCATACAAGATCATCGTAACCAATGACTTAATATTTCAATAAAAGATAAGAAATTCTCATGTGATTTAATTAATTTTAAAGAAACTCTATAACCTTATAAAATTTTGAAAATAATTGTTATAGTTTAAAATTTTTGAGAAAATCTTTTTCTTAAATTTTTATTAAAAATAAAATTAATGCATAGATTGTCAAATTAACTAATTAAATATTATTAATATAATGATTCAATGCAATTTTTAAATCTAACTTGAATCAAAGTAATAATTTAATATACTAAGTGAGTTAAATTTAATTGATTTAGGTTGAATTTAAGAATTTTATCGGCAATGTTGGTTGATCTAAATACAATATGGTTTACCGCTGTTTTAATAAAAATGCAAAAAATAAAACTTATTTAAAAAAAATTAAAAATTACAAAAGTTAGATCATTTTGAAAAATAGACTTTTATTACCACACCTTTTCAGAAAACGTCGAATGAACTACAGTAATTTGTGAAAAGAGAGTAGAAGAATATGTCAAATACATTACTGTCATTTTTGAACTAGAAGAATAATGGTGACGCTATAGATAAAAAAGAAAACAACGCCAGAAAAAAAAAAAAACAACAACAACAGCACCAGAAGATCGGGCGTCTAATTTGTACCATGGTTTTACATTATTCCGATTCCCTCCCTATGAATGATTGATTACTTTTAATACCGTTTCAATGTTATAAAAATTAGCGGTAAAATTTCTAAGTTTACTTAATCTGATGGTAAAAATTATGTAAAATGTCAATTACTTAAAAATTCAATTTATTATAAATATAATTCAACTTTAATTTTTACTATAAAATCTATCAATATAGATCAACAGATAAGTTAAACTCACTTAATACATTAAAAATTTATGATTACATATTTTTAATAATAATAATAATAATAGAGCAATCATTTATTTTTATTTTAAGTTAATCAATTTTAATTTAAAAAATTTTATACATGATTAAAAATTTCAACTTATAATAAATTAAAATTTTAAAATATTAATTAAATTTCTTTTAAATAATATTGTAAATAATTATAATTTTAAAGAATAATTCATCTCTTAAAAAATATAAAAAATTTAAGAAATGAGAGGCCAAAACAAAAATGGAGTTATGGAGAGTCAAAACGTAAGACGAAAGCCACGCACTAGCAAGTTTCCGTGCAACTGAGATACGGAAGCATGTGGGCTTGTGGGAGATGCCTAAACTTGGAAGAGAAGACGTTGTAGCCGTTAAATACTTGAGATTCCATTTGTAGACCGCTCATTTCATACAATTGGATTAAGAATCTTCTATCCACCAGGAGGCCCAATATTTGAAAATGCTTGGAATCATTCTTGCAACGTACAGTATTGGTGGACTCATTTGCTTAGTAATAAAATAACATGAACGGAGGATTGGCACTTTGGTTTCTTTCGCTACTTGTCCCCACATGATGCCATTCTCTAAAATATTCTTATTCTTTATGCTTAACTATCCCTTTTCTTTTCAATGTCATTACCCTATTCCAGAATTTGGTACCTCCTGCAAAATTGCTGTATAAATACAAGCGGAAGTTGAGAATTCAATATAACTTGCTCGTATGGTAATAATGGCTTCAGCTACGCTTAATGACTGCCAATTTGTGAGACATCGTCATTATTGCCGGCCTCGAGTAGAGCTGCAGAAATTTCCACAGGCAAAAGATTGCAATATTCCACGATTGTCTAGGGGTGAGTGAATAGTGATATTGAAGTGAACAGATCAAAGTAATAGAAATAAATTAGTCGCTTAACTTCTCTTGTTTGTCCTATAGCTTTCTCGACGGATATTTTAAAGACCTCTAGTAATGAGCTCAAGTACTTCTGTCTAAAGCCTGGAAATGGCAACGTGGTTAAGAAGAACAAAGGAATAAATGCTGTATCCACGAATGTGAGCTTAACACAGCTGGAGCTTCTTGATGCATGGGATGATAAATACGAAGGAGTCATCATTAATCCTAACTGCTTGCCCACAAGCGCCAATTCCTTTGTATCTGCTCTCCGCTCTTCCTTGTCGTACTGGAAATTTCAGGTATTTAAAAACAAACAAAACTACCACCTACATTATCGATGAATTGATACATTATCTGCTCACATACTCGGATTTTGCTATTCGAGTGTTGTTTATTGTTATGGTAGCAAGAAGCTCTTTTTTTAATTATTATTGTCCAAAGTTGTACTGTTTTATACGATAATTGTAGATAGGCAAGACAACTTTAATTTTAGGATGGAACCTCACTTAGACTTGTATGTGGTTTAACTTTACTTCTCGCATAAACCGTAGGTCCATTATAAATTCTAACAATAATTAACGTATACGTGCTCCAGGGGAAAAGAGGAATCTGGCTTAAGATACTACTGGAGCAAGCTGATCTTGTTCCTATTGCAATTCAGGTAACATTTGGATTTCATGTTTGTCTTCATTATTCAAGTAATGTATTGGCTCTATCCGATGTTTCAAGCTCAAACAGAATTAGTAAGAAAATGTCTACCAGAACTGATGTCCCTTTTCCTTGGTCTACCAGGAAGGTTTTAACTACCACCACTGCGAACCAGGATACGTGATGCTAACGTATTGGATTCCTGACGAGCCATGCATGCTTCCTGATAGCCCTTCTCATCTTATTGGTGTCGGAGGATTTGTGATCAACGACAAAAGGGAGGTACTATTCTTGGTGCTAAGTTCAATTCTTGTATGTCATGATTTACACAAATATTATCTTCCCTTGACCTCGAAGAAGTTGGAATTTCGGTAATTTTCAGGTCCTTGCGGTGAAAGAAAAGTGCCCTTGTTATTGCTCTACTGTCTGGAAGATGCCTACTGGATTCATTAACAAGGTGATAGTCTTAATTCCACTATATATTGCCTGTTATTTATACGGAGATTAATTACCCCAAAGGCAAGATCGTGAACGTTTGATTTGATTCTTTTTCAGTCTGAAGATATATTCTCGGGAGCAATGAGAGAAGTAAAGGAAGAAACTGGCGTGAGTACACTTGTTTTGTTTTCCTCGTACAATCCTGTTACTTGGTCACTTCCATTATGAATCCTCGGAATCTACGTAACCAATTCGACACATTTTCCAGGTAGACACAAAATTCCTGAAGTTGGTTGCGCTGAGGTAGCTAGTTTAATTTATGTTTTCATGTTAAATGAGCCCACATTTTGTGCTACAAGTTCTAATTGATGGGGCAATTTGACAGGCATGCTCATCTGGTGGCTTTCGAGAAGTCAGATCTGCTCTTCGTGTGCATGCTTAAGCCATTGTCTTGTAATATCAGAATCGACGAAAAAGAAATCCAAGCAGCTAAGGTAGTTCAATATTTATTAATATATAGAATGAAGAAGCTGATCTAGCGCTCTGTAGTAATTGGTCGAGCTTAATTCATTGTGTTAATTAGATATATTTTGACGCAGTGGATGCCCCTTGAAGAGTTTATTGAACAACCGTTTTATCAAGAAGATCACATGTCGATGAGGGTGATTGAGACCTGTATTGCAGCCTACGAAGATCGTTACGATGGGTTCACTGCTCATCGGTTGACCTCAAAACTTGATGGGAAATTGTCTTACTTGTATTACGACGCTACTACATCAATATTAACACCCGTAGGCTCTACTAATTATTAAACTAAAAACACCGTATGCTCTTACAGTCACTTTCAGATGTGCATGATCATATAATAAGACGATTTGAGTATAGCTAATTATATGTAAAGTAATAATATATTTGAATAACTTGCACAAGCAAATTAGTGAATGCACTAATACGTTGAATTGCGTTCAATATCATCGCTGGAGTCGACTGAACATATAATTATGGTCAGAAAAAGTAGAGATAAACCTTTAAATAAAAAGGTAAAAAGACTCATTAATCTTTTTTTTTTTAGGTTACAGACTCATTAATCTTTTTAAAACAAGAGACGAGCAAGGAGACAATTAAGAGGGTCGGGATGGTGGCCACACAAGTGGCAAATAAAGGAGGAGTTTCGTCATCTTCCTCGTGCACCACCTTCTGGGGCTTTCTATACTCAATCTACCATTTTTTTCCACGTCATACGTCACTAGTTACTGTGATATATTGCGAGACTACTCTCGGCCTTTGTATGGTTGGCTGTGGTTTTCTAGAGACTTGTGGTTTTCGTTTTGAACTTTGAAGCAATTTCAAGTTATTCGGTTTATTCGGTCCGACCCATGACCCGTTATATCCCCCGCCCGAAACTCTTGGACTTTTCTTCCACGGCAACGCAGCCTCCGCGCAGAGTTGTTCATTTTTAGACTTTCAGCTTTTAGGAGACTTGGGAAAACATATCTGTTGACAATTTTCAAAGCCAATAACAGTAGTAGGAGAATCTAGAACCTCTTACAGGTCAAAACATACATACGACCTTTCTTTGCCCATACTTTCCACGCTAACGGTTCTCTGGTCTCTGGTCTCTGCTCTCAGCCACTTTCATAAGCTCATGTCCTGCGAAAGCCAGTCAAATGTGTCTTAATTATTACCTGCCATTTTATATTTAAGAAAAAAACCCTCCCTTTTTCCCCCCTTAAAAAAGTTATTATTTTACAACCAAAACCGCTAAAAGTAGAAAACTAAGTTCTGGCCACCTGTTTTTTGTTTGCTTATATATTAAAGCCTTTCAAGACCGGGAAATCCAAAGCGAAAGAAACCAGGTGAAGCAACGCTTGTTTCATATAGTTTTGTTTTCATTTTAGATTTCTGTTTTTATTTCGGGGGATTGTCGTGGTCGTAACTTTCTCATCTGGTCAACGTTGTCTCCTATAAGTATGGACATAGCTATATCCTCAATTCCAAACTCTGTTTTCATGTCTGTGCATGGATTCCATTTTCTCTCCTAATTATAAGCCAGAATTGTGTTTGTTGAATTCACGTTCTAGTTGTCCCTGGTTTCCGATTTTCAGAAAATCCTTTACGGTCCATTTTGGTTCAGGCTCAGTTTTGGGTAAGAGTGGTTTCGCAGTTAGATCGTCGACGAGTGTGATGGGGTCCAGAGAAGACTACTCCAAGCCAAAGATCGTTACCGGGGACTACGGTTACGTCCTTGAAGATGTTCCTCATTTGACCGATTACCTTCCCCATCTTCCGGTAAGTTTGTTAATTTCACACACATGTTGTTTTTTGTCTGGTTCATTATCTGTTCAAATTTAGAGCAGCGTATCATTACGTGATTAATCGTTGTTGCTGTTCTTCGTCTATTACTTGCAGACTTACTCCAATCCGTTACAAGACAATCCCGCTTACTCGGTTGTCAAGTAAGTTCATATACATGTATATGCTTATATCAATGACCAATCATAACTGCTGTTTGCGACATATCATCTTTCTAAGTGATTAATGTTTCCTTTTTTTTTTTTTTAAAGGCAATACTTTGTGCATGTGGACGACACAGTTCCACAGAAGGTTAGTCTTCCATTCCACCATAGCATGGCTCTGTTTTTTTATTTTTATTTTTTTAATCTTCTGTGTTTGATTGTCAAACGAAGATAACTGACTTCTTATATCAGTTTTGTTGGTTATAACCATTTTAGTTACTTCTTGTGTTGTCACTTGTCATTTGGTTTTTAGATTGTGGTCCACAAGGACAGTCCTAGAGGAGTACATTTCCGACGTGCTGGACCTCGCCAGAAGGTATAAGCTTGTGGGCCTTGCAAACAAGATTATGGAATGGTCGAATTCTTTTGTCTGTTTATGTATAAGGGTATTTGCTGGGTGTTTCGCAGGTGTACTTCGAGTCGGATGAAGTTCATGCTTGTATTGTCACATGTGGAGGTCTCTGTCCCGGACTCAACACCGTAATAAGAGAACTGGTGTGTGGCTTGTACCATATGTATGGTGTTAAGAGAGTTCTGGGAATTGATGTAAGTCACCTTTATTGCCTCTGCTTTTAGATTTTGCTCTTCCCATGTTCTTATTTGGCTGCATCTTGTGAATTCCTTTTCATTGTGTATGTGGAAATCTGCCTTTGCCTTTTTTCCATTTGGATAATGCTTCTATTATAATTCCTGGTCGGTTGCGCCAAAACAAAGGCAGTGCTATTCTGACTGTGGTCTGTAGAATTCAAGTGTTGCTTTTCCCTTTTCAAGACTTCAAATTACTCTTTGGCCTGTCAATTTCGGGGCTTTACTCTTTTTTCAATTTCTTTATTTTTTTTTCATTTTCTTAATCTTTTGGGAAGAACAGAGTAATAATTCCATTCAACACATCTGCATAACCTATGTGATTGACAACTCATAATCTGGTGAAATCTGTAGGGTGGATATAGGGGTTTCTATGCTCGGAACACTCTCCCCTTGACACCAAAGGTTGTGAATGATATTCATAAACGTGGCGGGACAATTCTGGGAACATCCCGAGGTGGTCATGATACTGTAAAAATAGTTGACAGTATTCAGGACAGAGGAATTAATCAGGTTTGTTGAATACATCACTTGGCTGGCTTCTTTATAATGCAGGAATGGTTCAACCGCCCAATCAATGGATTTTCATTTCTATTTCTTTTTGCATTTTAGGTCTATATCATTGGAGGAGATGGCACGCAGAAGGGGGCATCGGTGATATTTGAGGTAATTTCGTTTATGGGATCTTTGTTTAAAAAGTACAGATTCTTTAGGATTTCTAGTGATCACTGACAAAGGAATCAGGACAAAAAGAATTTTCTGGTGCAAATTAAGTGCAAATTGAAATGATGATTGTGAAATTGGACAATGTGATGGCAGAAAATTTCAAAACCAGATTGTCAATTACTTAGTTGAAAATGGAGTAATTTTGCTTTTACCCAAAATGAAACCTTCAATTTTTAAATATTGCAGGAAGTTAGAAGAAGAGGTCTCAAAGTTGCAGTTGTTGGAATCCCTAAAACAATTGATAATGACATTCCGGTAATTTCCTTGGCTTAATAATTTGCTAAGGCAGTTTTTAGTTAAACCACTGGACAGTGCACCTCATATCTGAAAGCTGTTGGACATTGTCAACGATATCAATTGTCGGTTCTAAACTTCTTTGTGAATCTAGGTTATTGATAAGTCCTTTGGCTTTGACACTGCTGTTGAGGAGGCTCAACGTGCTATTAATGCAGCACATGTTGAAGCTGAAAGTATTGAGAATGGTATTGGCCTTGTGAAGTTAATGGGTCGCTACAGTGGTAAGCTTCAACTCATATCTTGAAGTCATCCATCATATCTGCTCAAACACTTAGTGGCCTTATCTTTTGCACTTGCGATCTGGTCTAAGATACGCCACTTTATCTTATGTGGTGAATTTTTAAGCTTTTTAAGTACCATTCAAATTTCTTTTTCCACCTCTTAGCTACCTAAAAGATATTCTTTCGATTATTTTTTATGAGCTTGTTTTACTTTCATGCAAGAGTTTTTTGAGTGATTTTTCCTCAGTTCCCCTGATTTTAATGCTTTATGCTGTGATTTGAACGTTACTGTTTACATGTTCATAAGTATCTTATTTTCTGCTAATTAGAATTAAGTCGCTTGCTAGTCTTGAGCAGCCTTCATATTTTCCTATCCCTGTCCTCTTCTTTGACTTCTCCAAATTTTTTTTGATTCAAAATAGCGTGGTATGATTTTTCCTGCATTAAGGAAATATGATGAAACCATGGTGCAGGGTTCATTGCTATGCATGCAACTCTTGCAAGTCGAGATGTAGATTGTTGCCTGATTCCCGAGTCACCCTTTTACTTGGAAGGGGAAGGCGGACTTTTTGAATTCATTGAGAAACGACTTAAAGAACATGGGCATATGGTCATTGTGATAGCTGAAGGTGCTGGGCAGGAGCTGTTATCTGAGAGCATTCGGACAATGACCAAGCAGGATGCTTCAGGAAACAAGCTTCTTCAAGATGTTGGACTGTGGCTATCACAGAGCATAAAGGTGATTCTGAATCAAATGCTTCTGCCTTGCACGATAATAAATGAGAGAGCATATTCCACATATAAGACACAAAGCTTGGACTCTTCAACTCCTCGAGTTCAAACTTTAGCCATCATATATCTTCAGATTGGTGACGTGTTTTTCTAGAGAATTGACTGGTTTTCCTTTTGCAGGACTATTTTTCAAAGCGGAAGAAGATGACTATAAACCTCAAATACATAGGTAGATACTACGTGCTTCTAATTTACTCCTAGTTTATTCAACTAGTAAAAAGTTTTTGTTGGACTTGTATAATTAAGACAGGATAAGTTATTTGTTCCTACAGATCCAACATATATGATCCGTGCTATTCCAAGCAATGCATCTGACAATGTTTACTGTACACTTCTGGCCCAAAGTGCCGTGCATGGAGCAATGGCTGGTTACACAGGGTATACAAGCGGTCTTGTAAATGGGAGACAGACTTATATACCCTTCTATGTGAGTGATTGGATTTTCTCGTTCTAAAATTTGCTTCTTTAATCGATTATCTATTTTTGCCCTGTATACGTTGTATTTTGGGATGATCTCTCTTTGTCGTTAACAAGTTACATATGGTTATCATGACTGCCCTTTTTAACGCTCTCTCAAGCATTCATTTTCATATCTTTTCTGTGCTCTGTTGCTTTACGTAGTTGCTCTTTAACTTCGCATCCAGTGATTTGCTCAGTGTGCTCCGTATAACTTCTTTTTATTTAAGCTCTCTTGCCATCTCCTCTATTTCTTCCTTTCTTTTCTTTTTTCAAGAACTTTCCATATTGATAATTTATTTATGTTTATGGATTTGAGTGTAGTATACTCCATTGGAACTTTCTATACCAAAACTAGTAAAATTCTTTCGACAGCAAAATCTGATATTGCAATGTCTTGACTAACTGTGTCAACGGTTTTGGATGGCTGGTCTGCAGCGCATCATTGAGAAACAACACCAGGTGGTCATAACAGATAGAATGTGGGCTAGGCTCCTGTCATCAACCAACCAACCGAGCTTTTTGAGCGCTAAAGATATCATGGAGGACAAGAAAGAGGAGACTCCCAAAGAGAAGCAAGAGGGAGGACAAACTTCTCAATTGTTGGATAACGGAAATTGTAGGAGTGAAGTTTTGTTGAAGAAGGAGGTCACCAGCCAATGATTGGAGATTGAATACAATAGTGCTCTTTGGATTGTTTCCACGCTTGTGGATTCTGGTTGATTTCTTCCTTTAGCTTATAAATTGGACTAGGAGAGGAAGTTAATATTCCACAAAAGACACTTGTTTCTGAGGTTAATAACAAGGTGGAAGGGAAAAGAATCAGCTTTATATCCTGAATTATACGGTAGAGCTAGAATAAGTTGTATTAAAAGCATTTTTTGTGGTTTTGCACATCTTATGTATGGAAAGCATTAAGACTCTGTTTTGAAGCAAACTCAGACACCATATGTAAATACACAAACCCTAAATAAATTAATCAGAGGACTTAAAAAAAAGGAGATTGATATACTAGTCTAATGCCTTCAAGAAATTGACAAAGAATCAGCGAAAGTTGAATGTTCTTAATAGCTGAATTCATTAACACAAATAATGTAAAAAGGGAAGCAGAGGCCTCAATACTGTGTTATTCCCTTAATCGAGTGGAGCGTTGAAATGATAGAGAGTTTTGCTAGCCATACATCAACTTTGTTTCTATAGGTACCCTACATTCGAATCTCCAACGTATCATTCTCAATCTCTTTAAAGCCATATCCATGTTTCCAGCAACTTATCATACAAATTGATGTTCAACTTAGATTAAGAAATCTCGTAAATAAGTCTTTATATAATACATAATAGATTTATGAAATGTGTACGTAATAAAAGTCATCATTTATCTCTAATATAAATTGATTTTTTGCATATCTTTTTCAAATACCTTTTATTATTCCTTACAATGTAATATAAATTTAAATTTTTTTGAAAGAAATCATGTTTTTTACGTTTTCTTAGCAATTTTATATTTCTCACTTTCAAAAAAGATTTTAAAAAAGAAAGAAACATGCTTAATGAGTTTATTAAATAAAAAATTTATGCAAAAATACTCCTAATTATTATTTAAAAATCTTAAACTCGTTCTTTTGTAACTATAATTTCACAGGTTTAAGTTTTTGTAAAAATATAAAAAAAAGATTGCGTAAATTATGACCCTTTTTTGACTCCTTCATACATTTGCGGCCAGTACTTCCCCTGTTTCGAAAAATTAGGTTTCTTGGGACGAGATGACTATAAATACTCATTGTTTAGACCTAAATAAGAGGGCTGGACATTGCAGGACTACTACATTTAGGAGGCACAAAATAAGAGGGAGATAGGGAATTTTGGGGATTCCCCCAAGGATTGAGAACTACAACTCTTGTGTTTCTGCTACTTTCTCTCTCTACTCTTTCTTAAATGCTGAGCTTCCTTATGTGTATGATTTTTGTTGCAATGTTCTGGAACTAAACCTCATTTAGGGTGAGAGATGTAGCCTATTTGAGGGATGATTTGTATGATATGAATAGTTGAATGTTGAATGTTGAATGAAAATTTCTAGATTATGTTTGTCTTCCTTGAATCTCATTGTTGTCTCTATGCTTGATCTCCATAGACACAATCTTAGGAATTATATGATGTACTAAAGAGTGCAATATGGTCCATGCTATAGGAAGATGAACACCTTGGACATGCTATAGGAAGATGAACACCTTGGACTTAGTGGTAGAGATATTCTAAGCTAGGGTGAGAACTTGAGGTTGTCTGTTCTTAATGGATTTAGTTAGTGAATTCATACATTGAAAAATGGTGTTCTTCTAGCTGAATACTCTTGTATGCTTTGAGAAAAGTTATAGGTAAAGTTGTGCAATTGTTTTCGTAGCCTAACATTCAATCAATTTCATATTGTATGAATTAATCTTTTGAATTGGTGAACCCCTACCCTTATTTCTAAACCCTTGATTTATCCTTTTACTATTTTTCTGTTTATAACTTACAAATTATTGTTCACTCAACTTCAATCACATTTTAGAATTTTCTGTCGATAACATGCAAATAATTAGAATTAATTTGATAATGAATGAATTAGTCCTGAGGGAGACGACTTTGGAATATTCAGTGTGTAGCTACTAGAAACGACTCTGTGTACTTGCAGAATATATCGATCAAGTTTTTGGCGCTGTTGTCGGGGACCTTTTTATTATTGTTTCATTAAGTCTAGTTATGTAACACCCAAATACCCTCTGGGAGAATATGTGGATGCCACTCAAGATAGTACAATCAAATCAGACTAGTTCACACACAACATCTCAAACAGTGCTTACAATACATCACATCATACTGTCAGAAA
>JANKOD010000192.1:9339113-9380243 GCA_026284645.1 Erythroxylum acuminatum
ATGTCATTGAAAGAGGGAGTAACCGATTGAACCTGCTATAGCAGGTTATAAGGACTCATCCTAACCTTATTTGAAACTATAGGGACCTTTTCTGCCGAAATCACAACCACAGGGAAACCTATGCCGAAAATTAAAACCACGGGGCTTTTGCTGCCAAAAAACCGACCCATTACCTTGGTTTTAATATCAAATGTCACCGTTACAAACAAAAACTGAAGAACTAGAAGTTCAAAAAGGATCAAATCTAATGGGGATACGTTTCATACTGATGGTGAACAAGCAAGATCAGACCCGTCTTCCCAATATTACGAATGGCTCACTCTTATAGAACGCCGTGCTCTCGGAGGCGAAAGCGTACGTAAATGCCTTGCCCGCACTGGCCAACAGGTTTGGGTTTCTTTTTAATTGCTTCAAGCTCCGTACTTTTGTTGCAATTTTGTTGGTTGCCTTATGAATTTAGCAATTCCGCTGTTGAAAATGTTCCTGGTTTCTTATCGCCAACTTCAAATTTGCTTTCTATTCCTATATTCAAATCAAAATTTGCAGCAATATTTTTGATGTCGTAGATTATGCTTTGATGGCAGTGTTCATTTGTGGAGCATCGTAACTACAAATTTGTGTATAGACGATACGCATCATTGTTTTTTTTTTTTGGAGTTGACAATGAAGAAGTAAGTTGCAGTTGTTCTTCTTTTTCTTATGTCTCTGTTTTGTTTTGTTTTCTTTTGGGCCTTTGTATATTCTTGCTTTAACGCAATTAATTTGCCCAATCAAATTTAAGTCTTCAAGCCAAGGATTTACCTTACATACTCAACAGGGCAGTAGTTAATAGGGAATGATTTGATCAAGTAGTCGTAGTAATATCTAATGTGAGTTCTTTAAAGTTTATATATCACGATTCCATCAAACTGCAAACTTTTTAGTTCTGGACTAAAAGATTAAGACAAGCACTCTGGATTTGTTTTGTCTATCTGTATTTTGCCTATTCCAAGCTTAGTCCCATGTCCTCCGTTCATTTTGGTTTCCGATCCTGTTTCCCTTATCTTGCCACAGAATCAGCTATCAATTTTGGAATTCATTCATCTCTTGGTTGAAACCATGGATCGACATATTGGCACTGTGGTGAGTTCTTCTGTTCACAAGGATTTCCTTTAATTTTACTCTCTTTCATGTTGCATATTCTTATAGGTCATGATGATGTCGAAAGCTTAGAACTCTTTTGATTTGCTTCCTTGTATTTTATAGAAGACAGATAGAGTAAAGAATTGTGTATTTCTCTGTGTGATGAATTGATACAGTGAGCCAGAATATATACAAAAGAATCGAGCAACAAACTGTACAGAAAGAGAAAAGATGCTAACAGAATGAAACAGAATCGGGTATAACAAATTAGGAAGAGTCTAGAGAATTCTTAACATATTTTACCTTCCCTTTTCTAAATTCTGATTTCTTTCCATCAGTATGAACTAGACATCATGTTCCATTTAGAAAAAGCACATTTCATGCTGGAGGAGATGGTCATGAATGGTCGCATTGTTGAGACAAACAAGTTTAATATCCTGAGCCCAATCCAGCTGTTGGAACTGATTCGCTCGTGACTTATTTATGATGTTAGCATTCTGATTTGGGTCTTACCCTGTTGTATGAGGAATTATGCTTTGATAGACAATGTAACACACGGAGAACAGAATTTTCTTATTAACACATCTCCTGAATATGTACAAGAGATGATCAATTGAACCAGTATCATGTAATTACTTTCCAGATATATCTTATGAAATAATCTTTTGGTGTTTCTGAACACAACATTTAACTTGTGGTCTTTTTGTGCATACCTGCCAATAGCTCTTAAAACTAATGAAATTTAGCATGAAGTTGAGGTCATATAATAAGACTAAACAGCTGCTGGCCTTCCATCTTTTCTTGGATCGCTTACAGCAGTTAGGATTCCACGGAGAACTGAGGAATCTTTAGTATGCCTTACATACTTGCGACCTAAATTTTCAACCGAATTTTGAAGAGTTTGAACAACAAGCTGAACAATAGCTCCACTTGCCATAGGCTGCAGTCGATGTCCCCTTTCTTTCAAGAAAACCTTTCTTTCTTCTGCAAGCTCTATATGATCACCGTCAATAATTGTCCAGTTCTCATACCAAACAGCATTTGGTATCAACTGCACAGAAACAAGGGTGATTCAAATGTCACCAAAAACTAGCAATTGGGCAAACAATGTTGGACAGAAAAATGGGGGACAAATGAGGAATCTTGGGGTAACCTTATGGTAGACCCTGGGACTTTGAACTGCAGTTAGGGGATCCATGCCCAAGATAAAATGGTTAAGAAAAACTTGTATTACCGCTGGGATGATGTTCAGTCCACCACTCCCTCCAATGACACCAGCAAGCTGATTATCCTGCGATGTCAGAAGAGATTAAATGTATATAAGAAGATGAAATAACCATTAGCTCGCTGATGATATGCCTACAGATGATCTTAATCAACTTAGCAAGTGGTGTTGAGGAGTTCCAAGAATTTCTAGCTCATGTAAAGTCAAAAATCGTATGATTAAAGATCAAATAATACCTTGGTGACAATGATTGGGGTCATGGATGATAACGGTCTCTTGTTGGGTGTGATAAAATTTGCTGGAGCTGGAGGAAGCTTGTCAGGGGATACCTCTGTGGGTGCTGAGAAGTCTCCCATCTCATCGTTGAGCACAATACCAGTAGAAGGAGAGAGTACTCCTGCTCCAAAAGGATAATTAACAGTTGTGGTCATGGAAACAGCATTTCGTTCAGCATCTACAATGCAAAAATGGCTTGTTCCATGATCTCTAAGCTGACTCCACCTGCAGTTTTCACACAGAGAGCTTCATCACTGCGAGTTAGCGGCAGTGATGCCAGTGGAAACTTCTATACTCAGCCAATTGTTTGAATTAAAAAGAAAAAAAGCTCATACCTGTTCATATAGTATTCTGAAGGGAAAGTTGTATTATCCATTATCAATTCCCTAATTTTCTTGGCATAAGATGGAGAAAGCATTTCAGACATATAGGTGCTTATATCCACGAAATTAGGGTCACCTAAGTTCATACGAACAGCCATCATGTGTTTGAGTGCTTCAATAAGTCGATGTAGACCAAGCTCCCCTTTGGTAGCATCCAAAGTTCCATAACTGTCAAGAATGTTTAAGACCTGTTTTTACATTCCTGTCAGACGAACTCAATCCAGGAGCATTTAAAAGTAATAATAAACTAGATTATTTCAGCTTGTCCTGGTACTAAGATGCACTATTTGCAACGGGATTTGCTTCATGAATAGAGAATCGTAAAGATAAAATGGGAAGGATAACCCACCAAAGACAACCCCAGCGTCCCACTTGAGGGTGGAGGCATTCCATATATCGTGTGGCCCATCACGTTCACGCTCATGGATTCTGTTGTTTCCACCTTGTAGTTCTTTAAATCCTCCATCGATAATATCCCGCCAGCTTGTTTCAAGTCATTCACCAACTTCTCACCGACTGTGCCATTGTAAAAGGCTTGTGGCCCTTGTGCTGCCACAGCCTCCAAGCTTTTAGCTAGCTTCACATTGTAACATCTATCACCAGCTTGTAACAGCTTCCCATTTGGTGCAAACACTTGGCGAAGTCCAATATCATTCACGATTTTTCCTGCGTTTCTGGCTATGTTTAGTCCAAGATAAGGAGCAACTATGAACCCATCTCTGGCAAGTTCTATGGCTGGTTGGAACAAAGTCTTCCAAGCCAGACGGCCATGTTGCAGCCAAGCTTCATGTAATCCTGCAATCTCACCAGGAACTCCAACTGACAGAGGACCTGAATACTTGTCTTTAATGTTGTTTGCATACATATTCTGTTTGTTGATAAAGAGATATTGAACAGATATGAGACAAAGCAAATTTATAAAACTTCCTAGTGTGGCCTAGGATAGCCAGTGGTCAACAATTAAGTTTCTGGGACGCAAAGGATGGCACTAAAATAATCAGTTAATTTCTAGTAGTAGGTTAGACTCTTTAGTCACGAGCTTCGATTCTCAAATATGAAAATGAAGAATTTCTATTACTTTCAACTCATAAGACAGATTTGCGAACCTTTGAAGCAGCTAATGGAGCTGTTTCTCTCATATCAAAAGCCTGAGCCTTCAAAGTCGATGAAGACCTTACAATCATGAAAGCTCCACCCCCAATTCCACTAGCCATTGGATTGACGACTCCTACACACAATGCAGTGGCAACAGCCGCATCAACAGCGTGTCCGCCTTGTCTAAGAATTGATGCACCAATTTCAGAACAACGGCCATCATCAGCTGCAACAACGCCCTGCTCTGACTCAACAATGTCAGCTTCATTAACTTTAATCCCCCCACTGTCCGCCTCTCCTTCCTCTAGTACCCAAAATGTTAATTTATCTCTCCAAATTAGGCCTGAAACTGAAGTGTAAACCATTTGCTTCCATTAATCACTTATATATGGAAATCTTTGCCAAAGAAAAAAAGAATCCTTCTATGGCTTAAACTGCCACTATACATCATCCTAGACCAGTCCATCAATAAGGATGATCAATGCTTACATTTTAAAATAACTCATCCCCTTGTTTTACTTCCTCATCTATTTTCTATGCACTTCTATGTTTAATATGAGAAAGGAGAGGGAAGAAGTGAAAGTGGAAAAGAGTCCCTCCTTAGTCTTCTCCCCTCTCATCATTTGAATGACATTCTTCCCTTCCTTCCATCATTTGCTTTTACGAAGTACAAATACAATACATAATCATCAGGACACTTATCTACATCTTTTCCTCACCTATGTGAATATCGATGGCCCCCGAGTCTTTTTCAACTCGTTACCAATGAATGAATTAGAATTAACACTAACCCAATTACATGAAACTTCGTTTTCACAGGATGGTGACTCAAGAAAATTGAACTTCCAGTCGACCAGCCAACTGGAATTTGCTAAGATATTTTTTTTTCACCACCTTTTGTACCTGGAGGCCAATCCAAGCATTTACAATTCAGAACGATCAGCAGTTAACTTTCTATTTAGCACTGATGGTTCACAGTTGACCAAGCAACTGATTCTATAATTTCGAAAACCAGAAAGCGAATTCTCAGTAATCCTTAAAATCCTGGAATCCTATCATGAATCAGGATGGTTCCGTGACATTCAGCGAATAAAAGAGTAAACTTTGCCACGTATGAATTTAAAGCAAGCAAGAACAGAACAATAAAGGGAAGCACAGGAAACTGACTTGAGATGGTGATAAATGCAAGAAAGAAGCAGAGGGCAAAGCTTTTCCCATTTTTCTTCCTTGTAGCTGAGATATTACTGCCCAAAAGTGGAGCTTCCATGGTGATCCTTGGTTCCACCTCTCAGAGAAGGTGAAGCTGTTAGGCGCCTGATAGAACTGCTGATTAGATTGTTTTACTTAAAAATTATAACATAAGAAAAATATAGGTGGACCCCATATCCACGTTCGACGTTTCTCCATTTATAATTCTCAATGGTCCAACTGTGGGGCGGAATCTTTGGGTTTGGTGAGACTTTTGATGGTATCACACAATGTGAAGGTGAACAAAACATCTAATCAATTGCATTCGTCACCTTATGATTCATAGAATTCTCTTTGTATATTTCTTCAAATTACATTTTAAAGAAAAAACTATTTTAGCATAAAATACAATGTTTCTTATTTTGATATTATTACAAGTCTAATTTATAGTTTGTCATTTATTAAAATTTTTATTTTTAATTTATTACGTATTTATTCATTATCTATATGGTGGCATTGAGAAACAATCCAGTCTTATTTTCATTAAGTTTACAAGATTTTTAATATAATTATAAAGTAATTAATTATTTTTAATCACACTACAAACTTCATCTAAAAGTACTTTTACTTACTTCTATGACACTACCGTGACGTAAGAGCAAACGTACATTAATTGCAGACGAGAACGGTGCCTAATATTGATGAAAATCAATTGTTTTGTACCCTTAAAAGTGCATTGTATGGTTGATACGGACAGAAAACTGAAGACTTTACATCCAAAGAACCATTGCAAATAATCAGGGCAGGTTCACTTGAAAGCATCGGTTGATTTCACGCAGTAGTTATCGAACAACTCGAAGATTAAAGGGGCTAGTCTGCGATTCCTGGCCAGGCTTCATTTGAAAGGAATTCATAAAAAATATCAACGTTTAATTTATCACTGTTATAGTGTGATAAATCAATGAGATGATTTCATACAAAATGATTGCCTTCTTGTAAGGTAACAATGAACATCAACGTTTCAATTTTAAACCAACTACGATTAAACCAGAGCCAACAATATCACACCACTGTTACGTGCATTGTTTTCTTGACTGGTATAATCAAGCAACAGAAACCAAACCCATCAAGTGTTTGTTTGCTCGGTTTACCGAGAATGGGAGAGACAAATATTCCAATTTATTTTTTCGTTACACATTTATTAATTATTGTTTTTTGTGTTGACGTTAAAAAACTAAAATTTGATCTAAGAAAATAAAATGATCCAATAAATAATTTAGTTAAATTAGTTGAAGTTGAGAGTAAAATAAATACCTTCTTGATAAAACAAAAATAATACAAAGAAAAGGTACTGTACTTGATAATTAATCAACAGGGTAATTACCACCTTAATATACAACTTGAGAATTACTAGATAAGAATAAATAAGATAAATAATAAAGATACAATAAAATTGATTTTAGCCATGTGTCAAATAATAATAATGTGTAATAGTTGAGATTTTGAGCTGATATCATCCCCCCACCCTTTAAACTCAGGAGATGAAGAGATGCTCAGCTTGTCTCAAATTCGATGAAATGTAAAGAGGAAAGAGCTTTAGTTATAATATCAGCAATCTGAGCAGAAGAAGAAATATATTGAATTAAAAGAGCTTTGATAGCAACCGGATCACAAACAAAGTGAATATCAATTTCAACGTGCTTTGTGCTAGCAATAATAAACTGGATTTGAGAGTAGAAATGTAGCACCGAGATTGTGATACCAAAAGATAGATTGAATATTAAATAATACTAGTTCACTAGGAAAAGCAGTAATCTAACATAATTCTGTAGAAGCAAAAACAATACTTTGGTACTTAACTTTAGTGTTAGATTGAGCAACAATGAGTTGCTTCTTGGCACTCTATAAAATAAGATTAAAACCAAGAAAAATATAATAACCAGATGTAGATCGTCGATCATTAGGACAGTCAGCTAATCAACATCACAATATGCCTGTAAAGAGAGGGAGGGAGATTTGGTGAAGTGAATGTTATAGGAATGTGTGGAGTGAATATATCGTTGAATCTATTTTACCGTAGATCAATGAATATTAGTGGGACATTGTAAAAATTGAGATACTTTATTGACAATAAATTGAATGTTAGGACAAATGAGACAAAATATTGAAGAGCACCAACAATGTTGTGGTATTCAGTAGGATCAGAAAGGAGAACATCATGATTTTTAGATAAGGAAGAAATGAAGTGATGGGTATATAAATTGGTTTAGATTTATCAAAGTCAGCTCAAAGAAGGAGGCCTTTGGTATAAACTATTTTTTTCTTCTTTCTTTCTTTTCCTATGGGTTTATCGGAGGTAACCTCTCTATCAGTTAGGGATATGATACCTCCCCAGATCCTGCTTATTAATTGTACTTTCACTGTGTTGTTGTTATTGTTGTTGTGCTTGAGTGAGAAGAAGGCCAAGAGAAATGGTGTGAGCTTTAATACCTAAAAAGTGATGAAGTGGACCTAAGTCTTTTATAGAAAAATCAAAGTTAAGATCATGAACAAATGTTATAATGAAATATGGTGAAGAATTAGTGACTAAGATATTATTCACATAAACTAAGAGAAAGGTTATGTGAGTGTTGGTTGGATGGATGCAGAGAGATGTATGGGATTTAGAGGGCTTAATCTTGACTTGGGCAATGACACTAAGTTCGAGAGGTTTTTTTTTGGAGACCATATAAGGCTTTATGGAGTCTACAAACATAGTGAAGATGGTGTGGATCTATAAAGCTAGGAGGTTTAGACATGTAAATTGGTTCCTTTAAGTAACCATGAAGGAAGCAATTATTAACATCAAGTTGGCGAATAGGCCAATTATAGGACATTACCAAGGTGATGATGTTGTGAATAGTGCATGGTTTGACAACAGGATTGAAGGTGACAATATAATCAACATCTGAGGTTTGATGATAACCTTTGAATACAAGGTGAGCTTTATAGCACTTGAGAGAACCATCAGGATTCCTTTTAGTGTAAAATACCCATTTACAGTTGACAATATTTGTGTTTGGTGGAGGATGAACAAGAGTCCATATGATATTATGATGGAGAGCGCTAAACTCTTCAAGCATAGCTTAGAACCAATTAAGAAATTTGTTGGCTTGAATAAAGTATCTAAGGTCTGAAGGAGTATTTTGGATGGTGAGAGTGCAGATTATGCAATTAGAAAAGTTACTAGGGTTATGTGTATGATCTTGGGTGCATGTTATCATGTAGTGAGTAGGTTGTTATATTGAGTTTGTGATATGGGAGGAGGACGTAGAGGGTAGAGGTGGAAGAGATAAAGGTTAAGAAATGGGAGAGGAGGAGGGTGAGGTGGAAGATGACACAAGTAGAATTTTATAGAGAAAGAGATGCTTAAGGAAGTATATATGATGAGAAATGTAAAGTTTAGAGGTGATAGGATCAAAGCACCAATAACCCTTATATTGAGAGGCACAACTAAGAAAAATACATTGTATAGAAGTTGGTGTAATTTTGTTTATACTAGTAGAGCCGAGATAAGGAAAATAGGCACAATTAAATACCCAAAGATGACTAAAGACAGGTTTGATACAGTATAAGACTTTATGGGGAGATTTGTGATGAAGAATACGAGTGAGTAATAGATTGATAAGGTAGATGGTAATGGTGAATGCTTTAAATCAAATAAATTTAGGAAGAGAGGTAATAAGGAGAAGGGTAAATTTGGTTTCAGTTATGTGACGAATTTTATGCTTAGCAAGGCCATTTTGATGAAGTGTATAAGGGCAAGAGAATCAAAAGGTGATACCATTAGAAAGAAGAAAGTGAGTAAAGGTACCTTTGATGAGTTTAGGAGCTCCATCGCATTGAAATTTTTGTATGGTAGTGGAAAAGAGATTTTCAATGACGGTTTTAAAAATTTGAAAATGAAGTAAAGAATTAGTTTTATAGTTCAAAAGAAAAATCCATATAAAACAATTGAAGTCATCCACAAAGATAATGAAATATCAATAACCAGAGTGGGAAAGAGATGGAGAAGGTCCTAAATATCACAATGAATTAGTTATAAATGTTTGAAAAAATTCGAAAAGACATAGGAAATAAAAGATGAATACTTTTTCCTTGAAGACAAGAAGTACATGAATTGATGACATTTGAATTAAAAGGCAAGATATGGCCTCATTTAGATAGTGTGGATCGACACATATGATCAATTGATGGCACAAATTTATTGAAGTTGAAGTAGCTGTGAGAGCAATAGGATTGTGTAGTGGAATCTTCATTGGGTAGAGGTTGTTATGGATGGGACTTACAAAGAGTGGTATCTTGGATTTGAGGTAATCACAATATTGCTAAATGGATTAAATTCAATGACTTAATAGTTATTAGTGACATTTTGCAATAAACATAAGATTAGAAGTAATGGAGGAACAATAAATATATCACAAAGATGACGAGTATGAGAATAAGTGAGAAAGGTTAGGGTACTAGTGGATGAAATAGGAAGAGTGTGTCTATTACCAATAACTACTTGATTAGATTTTTCATATGGTATGACAAATTATACGATATGAGAATTTGGATTCATGTAAGTAATGATGCCAATATCTGGTAACCATTCAATAACATTATTGGTGTTGAAGGGAGCTATGTTATGATCTAGTTGGATATTCATGGTAGAGAAGGTTGTGGTAATATTATTTGTAGTTTGGTGAAATCTAGTTAAGTAGTTACGAGATTTGAAATACAGAAAGTGACAATGAGCAACAATATGTCCCCATTTCCAATAATTAACAATAGGTAGGTTATTTATTATTAAAATTGGGCTTAAGATAAGATGAGTTATATTGGGTTTGGGTTTGAAATTAGGAATAGGCTACAGCATAAATAAGAGAGGGTTGATATGGTTAGGCTTCATTAAACTGTATAAGTCTAGATGAGTTTTATAAATTTTATGGTTTAATAAAATTTTTAGCTCGTCAATTTTGATGCCCATAAGAATTCTGCTAGGAAGTGAGTGTCATAATCTTCGTGTTCTTCTGCTACCCTTACCATATGAGCTATAGGTGGAGCGATTGTTGCTGGAGAAGCAAAAAAGGCTGAATCTGATGGAGGTGGCACATTGAAGGAGATCAATTGCTATTCATGGAGCATAAGTTTCGCTTTGAGTTCTACAAAGGTGATTCCTTTGTTGTGATTTTCTATAACTATTATAAATGACTCGAAATCTTCACGTACTCCATTAAGTGAAGAGGATGAGGTCTTCATTCAATATTGAATTTACGATGAGTTCTTCTGTAGTAGTGGACACGACATTGAGGTAGTCGATAATAGTGCTAGACCCTTTTTTCAAAGTGTGAAGCTTCTGGTAGAGGAGAGATTTTTCAGACACTAATTGTTCAATTAAGTTCTCTTTAAGTCTTACTCAGAGATTACGAGTCATGTTATGCCTGAGTACAAGTTATATAGTTAAGCTATAGAGTGATCTAGTGAGGAAGCAATAAACTAACTGATCAACTTTCTTCCATTTGATGTATTCAATGGATTAGGAGTCTGAGTTTTCTTGTAGGGGTGAAATGTTCCCATCAACATAACCAATGAGATATAAGGTAATTAGAATAGCTCGTATTTGATTTCTCTATACTAAGTAATTTGTAGAATCTAGCGTGTAGCTAAAAATTTATGAATTGGTTGAATGGAAATGAAGGTAGACTATTTTCTAACATGTTTGTATTTGTGGAATTGCCTTCTTGCTGTGTTGAATCTATTGGTATTTGGTGTTTAATTTCTTGGTTATGATATGTTGTTAATTTTCATTGAGATAGGGATTATGAGATTGTCTGCTAAATTTAGACTCTAATAACATGATAAAACAAAAATAATAGAAGGAAAAGGTTTTGTATTTGATAATTAATCAACAGAATAACCAAGTGTAAAAAAATGATATTGCGTAGTAGTTGAGATTCCGAGATGTTATCACTTCTTAATAGAAGTCACGTATTTATTAAATCCATAATGTTATCATAAATAAGTATGAGTTGTCTTGCATTTTTTTATGTAAGTATCAAAGACGTTTACTTTTTATGACTTTAAGAGATCTATACATTGAAAAAGATGTAGAAAGATCTTACTAATATCATTTATATGAACTTTATAAAGGATGATTGAAAGTTTTAGTAGCTTGTTCAAAAGACGATAAGCTTATTCAAAATTTCAAGCTACTTACACAAATACAAATGGATAACAAAATAAATGTTATTTTGCATTATGTTCATTTTATACAAATTTGTAGTTGATCTTGAACTGATCGATAAAGTATTTATTATATTTAACATGTGGTATTATAACAGTTTTATGATTGCTTGAATCAAACGAATATTGTTTTAATTTCTCCATAAGAAATTAGAGAAAGTAATACATTGTTGTTTTAACAAATATTAGATTCATTTCTAAATTGGTTTCTATATGAAAATATATATTTTACATTTTGTAGTGATTTTCCAATGAAAAATTATTAGAATATTGAGAAAAATGACCATAAATTACCTATTCCAGTGACTAGATAGAAAACCAAGTAGATGCACACCAACCGTTTAATGTATGTCTTGTGTACAGAGACAATTAGAGCATGTGGAATAGAGGCATAAAAGGTAATGGTAGGAGTTATTTTAGTTGCTAACATTAAATATGCAGTTTTTGTTTTAGGTCATCAAAAGGAAATTTCTTCAAATTCAAGCAGATGGAATACAACCATATCCACAAGCAAACCATTCCAAGTCAATTCAGAAAAGAGTTGGAGATCTTCAGCATTCCATAGATCATCAAAATATTAGAAAACAAGAAGATCAATATGTAACATATCAGAAGGTACACCCTTTGGACCTTGCAAAAGGAGTAGAGGAACAATCGGAGGTATGACAGAGAAGGATGGAGAGTCTTCTAGGGTGTTGAACAAAAAGAGGTAAAGGTGCTCTACAAAGAGGTAATCTGCAGTTCGTTGTTATCAAGGAAAGGTACAAAATAGATGAGTTTATCTGGTTAAGTTGGTGTGTGAGTTAGCTGAAACATTTGTAAGGGAGTTCGATGACTTCTAAGCAGAATGGGCATGTATGTGTGAAGCAAATGGAGAAGTGGTATTTCTATTTTGTCTAAGCTTGCTTCCTTTCGGGGAAGATGATTGTAGAGAGGTGGGGTTCAATAAGAGATATCAGGAACTTGAAAGAGCAACTCTAAGAGTGCAGTAAACAAAGAGGACAAATCGTAAAGGTAAGATATTGGGTAAGGAACTCGAGTTGACTGAGAAAGCTAACAATTCCAAAAGGTTTCATACGTCTAGAGAAGAATGGGACAGAGAAATAATGGATGCAAGGGTCAGGAAGACAGGCAGTAAGTGCAACATGCAGCTAAGGAAGTTCATACAACAAAGAAAAGTTGTCCTTGTAAACACTGTACTCAAGCAATAGATATTGGTAGGCTTTGGAAATTTCAGGTGTTATCATGACTGCCTTAGGGTGGGTTAATTCCTTTGGTATTGGTATGAGATTGGTCTTTTGTACAATCTCTGCCTATGTACATAAACCCTTATTTTCATAATTTATTATATCTCTGATTTATCCAAAAAAAACATATGTCTTGTGTGTGTTAAGCACGTGCTATAAGCATCATGTATGTGTGTGCACCATAAGGTTGGGGCATATGTCGACATCTATTGCAAACACACTATAAGGATAAGAATGCATCTTTGTGTGTTAAGTGTGTGAGCTTCAAGCATTTCATGTCTTTGGACAATACAAAATCTACCATGCGCATGCTAGCATCATCATACTATAGGACATCAAATTCAAGATTTTATAAAATTATACAATGGCCCTTAAATTATCTTATAAAATTTAGGATCTTGTAGATGAATAAAGTTGATTTTTTATTTTTTTCTTTATTACATTTGTAATAATTAAGATCTAACTCCACAGAAGTCTACATAAAAGTTTTTCTAAGACTATTATCGAGTGAATTCTCATCCAATTGACTTGAAATAAAGGAGACAAATATACTTTTATTATCTTCTATATTTATAAAATTGTTGTATATTGCATGATTTAACACTTTTTAAGACATTTATATTGTGAATTCTCAAATCAAGATTATTGATAATATGTTTTAGTATCGTTATATGACAATAAACATGTACAAAAATATTCATTCAGTTATAAGTTTATCATAGGCTTATGCTTATGCAAAAAAATGCATACATGTATATCTCTCATGCTTATGAAAATTTTTAAATGCTATTAAGAATATAGTCATTTCATAGGCCTTTCTAGTTAATATTTGAATTCTTTTACTTATATGTTATGAGATTATAATTTTGTATGTGATTATTTTTTTCCATGATTGTTAACTTTATATAAAAATTTAAGAAGTGCATAAAAGTATTTAACAGAGAATGACCATTGCTTATAGTGTAACACTTTTGAAATAACTATATTTTGTGAGTTACACTAGGGTAAGGGGAGTAAAAGAATATAACATCAAGATGATTTATTGATGGATAAACTCAAAGCCCTAAATATAATCATTCTTAATACATATATTGTTCACCAAACTCTTAATATAGTTCCATCAAAGTTTAGTATTCCTGTTATTACCTACAACTCAAAAGATAAAGTTTAAGATATTGATTATCTTATTACTTATTAAGTAGTAGAGGAATAAATTAAATAATATAACGTAAACAATCTTTGTAACAACTAAACCAAAACCTAAAACTAAACTTAAAAATCCCAAAGGTAAAGCTCCTAAAAATCCTTTGTTCCAAGAACTAGGACAAAACATTAGTTTGAGGAATCTAGGGGATATCATAAAGAATATGATATGCTTCTTTTGTAAGAAGAAAGGCCATAAAGAATAAGATTACATAAAATATAAGGTTTGGAAAGGAAAATGGAAACTATCAGGTAATTCTTTGGAGTTTATCATTTATGATTCTAATGTTGCTATAACTATACTAAGTTCCTGTTGGCTAGATAATGAGGCTTATAATCATATTACTTTTATAATGTAAGGACTCACATCAAGAGATAAGCAATCAAAGAAGAATAAAAAATTATGTTTTAAAAAAAATAAAATTTATGGTTAGCAATAACAAAATAGATGTAATTTTTTTGTAAGACTTATTTGTCTGAACATTGACATTGGACTTAAAATTATTTTGTATAGCATATTCTATATGTCATCTTTTAGGTGAAATTTAATTTATATATCTACTATCAATAGAGAACATTATATTTTTTTGTAACTAATAACTCTAATGTACATTTATCTTTTAATGTAAAACATATTGGTACGATTTTTTTAATCATATAACTTGTATATAATGTGTTAACTTCTGATGAAATCCATGTTTCTTTATATATTGTTAAAAAGATTGTTAGTAAAGACTTATAATAAAGGAAAATGTATTCATATTGTGACATAAAATATTAGGTCACATTTAAAGCCATATATTGATTGTTTTAGAGGCAAGTTAACCGAAATAAAACAAAAGAGGTCAACTTCCAATTCCAATTTTTTAGAAAATATTTATACTAATGTATATGGTTCTTATTCACCTAACATTTATGGTTCCATGTACTTTTTGGCTTTTATTGATTATTATTCTTGATATAGATATGTGTCATTGATTAAAATATGAGAACTAACTAAAAAATCAGTTAGGATTATCATGTTTGATTGTGAGGTAAGTATTATGACAAACATAAGGTTTTTGAATAATAAAAGGTTTGTTTCCTAAATACTTGAAAACTTGTTAACTAGCAGCTTAGTTTACTATACCAAATAGTATTGAATAGAAAGTTATTGATAAAAGGTAGAATAATACCTTAAAAGATATGATGAAGAGCATGAATAGTAGGACTATGCTTCTATATACCTTTAGGATAAGGATATTAAGATTGCTTTTTATATTCAGAAAAGAGTCCCATTCACTACCCAAAACATCTTTTAAGCTAAGGGAAGTTTGGAAACCTAGTGTCACTCATCTTCGAGTTTAGGATTGCCCCACCAAGGTACATTTGTATAATCTTTCTAAAACAAATTATATTCATATTCTACTTGTTACTATTTTGTAAGTTATTTAAATCACTCTAAAGGCTCCATTTTCTACTGTATAAAAAGAGGATATATAATTATGAAATCACAAACAATTAAATTTATAAAATATGGTGTGTGTGGTAAGGTTGATCCTTCTCACATTTGAGAGGATAACAAAGTTAATACTACTGTGGTTTCACATCCTTCATATATTTAGTTAGGGTTCAGTGGACTTTGTACCTAGTGCCACTCTAGTATAAGATTAGAAACCAATACAATTAAATAATAAGGTTTATGTGGCACAGTATTCATATTAAACATGTTCGATTAAAGAGATCTAATAGGGTAAGGAGGCTTGCTATATCATCTAATTATACAATTTATCTTATTGAGGATGATTATAGTATTTGACATATTATTGATCCAATTACCCTTTTAGATGTCATTTTTGGTCCTCGTGTAGATTTATAGTGGGATATAATGAGAGATGAAATGAAATCCATAAAGCACAATCAGGTAGGGAGATCGTGGCAAACATCTTTTGTCCAATCATTTTTAACATGAAATATCTTAGTGAAGCATCTTTTATCCTTAGTATTCAAATTTATCGAGACAGATCTCAAAACTTATTAGTTCTCTCTTCAAGAGTATATATTATGTGCGTATTGTAAGGATTTAATATGAAAAATTATAAACCTTGTGCATCATCGATCTATATATAGAAAGCAATTATCTTTGGCATAATTTCCAAGGAACGAAGTTAAAAAGAGGTCATGAAGAATATTCTATATCTTAATGTAGTTGACAACTTGATATATATGTAAGTTTATACTAGACTAAATATTACATTATTATTAGACTATTAGGTAGATATTTATCTAACCTAGGTCTAAACCAACATAATGTAATTAAATAAATTTTGAGATATCTTCAAGTTACAAAGAATTATATATTAAACATAAAGCAAGTTGATAAAACAAATATGAATGAGCATATAGATTCTAACTTTGTTATGTGTTCAGATTATAGAAAGTCTACATCAGGTTACATCTTTATGTTAGTAGATATAGTTGTTTATAAAAAAAGATTTAAATTGACATTTGTGACCTATTTGATTATGAATGTTAAGTTTGTTGCATGTTATATGCTGTTTGATTAAGAAATTTAATTTTTGAATTGTTTGTGTTTAGTTCACATAATCTTTTTACATTAGTATTTTGTAATAATAATTAGATATCACATAGTTTGAAGGTCAAATACTTGACTATAAAGAAATTTGTATATAAAGGTGACACACCAGTAAAATTTATTTTGACCAAGTATATATTAAATGATCCTTTGATTAATGGGCTTTGCTATAATATTTTTGATAAATATAATTATAGTAGGAGTATTTTGGAACTAGTACTATTGGTTATATATTGATGATTGTTATTTCATTTTCAATCATACAAATTATTTTTCACTGTTATAACATAGGTGAAAGTATTAAGATTTGTGTTAATCTTAAGCATACTATAATTCATTAGGCATATTTATAGCTTGACCTAGATCATATATCTCCTGACACATTTAGTTATCTTAAATACTAATGAGTTTATGAGATATATGGGATGTAATCTTTAATCCCATAAAGGTTTTTTTTTTGAATTTAGAATAGCACCATTGTAAGAGAAAGCACATTTTTCTATTGTAAATTAGCACTAAAGTTTAGACAAATCAAGTTGAAAAATGAAACATTGATGCATTGTGGATTATTCAAGTAACATTGTTATTTGTCATACTTTATTCAAGTAATATTGTTAACATGATTTGTACAAACTTTTGTAAAGGATGTTCAACAATTTCAACTTGTTAAAAAATAGATAATGGTAAACAAGATTTTTAAATATTTATTCAAACATAAATGAATAACAAAATATGCATATTTTTTATTATTTCTATTTATATAAATTTATGATTAATAGTAAACCAATCAATAAAGTTTATATTATATTTAAGACATAACTTACCTTGACAACTATATGCATCACCATTAGGAACTCTCTGTAATCAACTCAAACTCTGATGGGGCATGATGTGCAGGGATAAAGCTTCAAACTGCATTGGAAGATAAATTAATGTCCCCGAACTATTGATACAGCGCGAGCACGGAAAGTAACGAAGAGAATATGTTGTTAAAAGCAGGTGGTCACTTGACACAAAAGATATGAGAAATAAGGCAGCAAATTACAATAACAAAAAGAAATTTAACTAGTAAATGATGCCCAGAAAACATACAGCGACGTGCAATAGTTTTGTTTCATGTCATTGTAATAAGTGTTAGATCATAGATGGTCCATGTATTGAACATTTTAAGTCAGGTTTTGTCCACGCCGATAGGGAAGGTGATACCGTGCCTACGTCCGCTCCTTTTTCGGTCATGTAAAGCTAGCGTTTTCATATAGGATAAATAAACATCATATTTGAGCTGTACAAGTTAATCGACTCATATGATTTGAACTAGAAACTATTTGGTAGTGGAGAAGATGAGATCGGCGTCATGGATGAGAGCTGACATGCAGATATAAAACTATAAATGCATAGATATAATTAAGACGAAAAGAACTCAAGACAAGTGACCTTAGCTAGTGGGAATTAACTTATGAGGAGTGGACATAATTTAATGATTGGTGAAAGCGCTGTTTAACCACCTCAATGTCATCATCAACTAAAAATCACAAGTTTATCGAAGTGACATGCCCCTTCATCTGGTCAAGGAACTAAACAAAATATCAACTTGTTAAATAAAAGAGCAACCCAATTAACCTCAGGGAATTGATAAGGGATTCTTCTGACTTAAGTGAGGTCACGGGTTTGAACCCTTCTCATATATGCAGCCGTTTAAAACTTGGGGTTAGAACTTTGCCTCCCGCAAGGGACCTAACCTGCTCAAGCGGGGATTTGTTTGGATGTGGATGGCTTAAAGGTACCTTTCTATAATTGAGACCCGCCTATAACACCTCGTGGGCAACCTAAAAAAAAAGATCAACCCAATTCTTTGTGATTATGCTCACCTTATGTATACGTCTATACTTAAATATCAAATGAAATAATTACATGATCATTTAATATAATTTTTTGTATTTTAACAATCGATACATAAATAATTAAACATATTAGAATATCTAAATTAAGAATATAATTGTTGTTCTTGATATTTTTATAATCACTAAAATTATATAGGGATGATCCAACTCCTTTTTTAGTTCTCACTATATAATCTTAACTTTATATAAGGCACTTATATAGAATTACCAGATACCAAAAGAGATCCAAATTTGGTAATTAAATGATCAAACCTTATTATAAAGATTTCATAATAACCTTATACAATAATTATATCATACCCAATAAATACGTCGAGAATATCAAGTTCAAAACATATTCATAAATATAATAATGGACTTACAGGTCTTTATTTGACCCTATTGTAAAACAAAATACTAGTTGATTGTAAATTATATAAAAAGATTCTAACGGTCTTTCGCTTGAGTAAAACTAATTAAGATATCATATTTTCTTTGAAAATGTTTTGAAAATAGCTCAATTAAGTAAAATAACAAAGTTAATCAGTTTATATATAATTTTGAAAAATATCTTAGCATAAAGAACTTAATTAAATGAACTATTCATACTGAATTATTGAAGTTATATGTTTTAGTCAACATATAGCTTTATATAATTACAAGTTTAAACAACTCACTAACTGAACTCTTTGGTGTAATACTAATGTAGTGTGACTTGCATATGTGATCCATAAAATTATAATCCATATATATCTATATTAGTTCAGTATTAAACTCACATTCTGGTATGAAAACACGAACCATAATCCCTAGAAAAGACTATCAAGTTCAAAAAAAGAACAATGACCAAAAGATGACTAACTCCATAAATATACATTGACCAGTGTGACCAATCAAGGAATAAATCATCTGGTTCCATAAAGAATCTATAACATATCTTGAGATAAAAAAATACAAATACATAACGATAAGATAGTAATATGCTTGTATCCCAAATATCCCAATACGTCAAACAAATACAAAATTCATAATTTACTAATCTCATGCACTATAAGTATGTAACATAACAACTAACTCTTAATGCATCAAAATATCATAAAATGACATAATACTTGTATTGCCTATATGTCTATACAAATTAGTAGGTCTAAGTCTCTTAGTCAATAAATTAGCTAACATGCTTGTGGTGAAAAATATGCTGATAAACTACATCACCATCATCAACCCATCCTTGAACTTAAAGTATTTAAGCTCAACATATTTGGCATCACCAGTATTATTTTTATTCTTGAGAAAGTACAACTAATGAGTTATCACATTGAACCATGACAACCCTAGAAATTGAATCAACAATCTTAAACTCTTTTAATAAAATTCTTCAATCACTTGGCATGCACTCATACATCATAATAAGTTATAATCTCAACTTCTATAATTGAAGTCACCAGAAAATAGTGTTTAGATTTCTTGTAAGATACAAATTCTCCAACTAAAATAAAAATGTAACATATCGTAGACTTCTTATCATTAGAACATCCACCAAGATCAACATTAACATATCTAATAATCTTTAAATTTTCTACATGTTTTTTTTTTAGAAAGTAAAGAATTGTATTAATAATAGGATGTCCCACACGTGAACACTTAAACAAACAAGCAACTATAAGGTAACTACAAGGTTTAGGCTTACATCAATATCTTCAAACAGAACAATGACAACGTTTAGACATAAACAAAATATGGGATAAGCTTAGATCACGTCTTACCCCATTTACCCAACCTTACCAAATTAGGGATTGGGTGACTGGTGATCGTTGAGTTCCCAATAAGGTGCTTCAGCCGATGGATGATTTCTAGAGGATTCTCTTGAACTTCATCTCTATTCGTGGTTTTGAAGCTATTCTCATATTGGTTGGAGTGTTCAGAGCCTGCAGACGTGCGCTACCAATCAAAAGGGGAAAACTCCTCTTTCCTAGGTATATACTTGCAAAGTTTATCGATCTACTCTTTTAAGAGATAGTTAACCCCTTCTGTATATTAATTGATTCTCCATGAAGAGGCTAGATTAGGACAAACTCTTTCTGACCTAATAGTTAAAGGAGTTTCTCTCTAATTCGACCAATTAGAGAGTAGAGAACTCATTTCTAGAACATGCAATGTTATGAAAACATCCGATGTTTCTCTCTTGCCAAATCTCCTTAATGGAGGAGGTGAAGGAGATGATATAAATCTGTTTGTTGTAGCTAGGAGTATGGTTCAACTTTAGAAGCAAATCAAGAGTTTCCTTGAAGGTTGTACCTGCATCAGAAATAAGACATAACTCTTAAATCTTCTCCTATATAAATTGGGAAAAGGGACAGAGGAAAAATAGGTGATTCCTTGATTCTTCCTCTATCTCACAGAGGACACAGGTAGAATCGAAAGTAATATAATGCATTCTGTCCATTATGCTTAGCTTGTTTAGCACAGTAAGCCATAGAAGAATGGAGTAGCTAGGCATGAGTGACTTATGCTAAGTGATAGGAAACCATATCTATCTTGAATTGTTTTGATTATGTCAATTTCTGAATTTTGCAATGTTGAAGGTGTTTGGAGGTAGATTGAAGCATTGGAATATGTCCTCTCTACCTAAGTTAGGGTGGTAATAAGAAGTGAGGTACTACAATTTCGATGGAATGTTCCATTGGCCTTTAGAATGATGGAATGTACTTTCAAGTTGATAGAAAGTCTGCTCCAAAATTGGAAAATTTGAGGAAATCTAGTTAGGGGGCCTTTACCAGTCCAATTATCAAACCATAAATAAGCTTTTTCGCCATTTTCAGCCTTATAAAACACCAAAGGGTTTAAAATGGGTCTTAACTTCAAAAGTTGAATCAAAGACCAGGAAAAGGAAGGTTTTAGAGGAATAGAACAAAGGCTAGATCCTTTAAGGATATAGCTATGAAACCATCAAATCCATAGAGATTTCTTATCTAATAGGATGTTCCATAGATTTTTGATCAATGATGATATATTAAAAGTGGCAATAGAGATCAATCCTAATCCTCTCTCTTCTTTCCTTTTGCAAACTTCTGTCCATTTAACCTTAGTAAAGTGTCTATTCGAGTTTAAGTTTTCCCACATAAATCTTCAAAATAACTTCTGGATGGTTTTGATAACTCCTTTAGCTAATGATATCTTGGAGGACTAGTAAATATGAAGGGAATTCAAAAAAGATTTGATGAGTTGCAATCGCCCACTAAAAGAGAGAACCTTATTAGACCGCATGCTCAATCTTCTTTGTATATTTTCTATTAAAGGAAAGCATTTAGAGAATTGTATTCTTTTTGTGGTAATAGGTAGTCCCAGATAAGTCAGAGGAGTTGGCTTTCTACATATCTTTTGTAGTAAATCACTTATTAATATATCACGTATAATATATAGAATACACAGGAAGGGGGTTGAATTGTGTTAAATCGTCAAAGATTTTAATTTTTAAAAAACTTCTTGAATTTCTTTACAAATTTAGATGATTACAAAACAATTCACTTAAATCAATGAGTAATGCAGTCACAAAAATTATTAACTATTCTTCTAACAACAAGAAAATTAAAGAGATAGGGTTAGAAAGAATGACGCCGTGATTTATACTGGTTCACCCTTAACCGTGGGTTACGTCCGGTCCTCAGAGTTTGCCTAAGATTTCACTATACTCTTCAACGTTACAAGTATTCTTTCTACACATACAGATCCTCTTCATGTCTCTCTCACAAAGTATTCTTTATTTGCTTTCTTAGCCTCTCCAAACTCTAGTCTTTCTTTCTCTTGGAAAGATATTATTTGAGCTTCACGTTATAGATGTGTTTGCTCTTTTTTTTCTTGCATTTTAGTACAGAGTTTCTCTAAGTATTGTACAATCAGATTTTCTCTCTTGTATTGTATGTAGTTATCTATTTTTTAACGACTATACCTAGTATTTATAGCCTAAATCTTTAACTGTCTTCTTGAGAGATCTGCTTCTTGAATCTTCTAGAAACCATTATTAGTTGAGTCCTGTAACTAACTTCAACTAACTAACTGACTGACTTTCTAGAATATTTTTCATCTTCATCGTCTGGTACTATGCTTCTTCTGGTGTTATGCTTCGTCTGGTGTTGCGCTTTTGTCTGGTTTATCTAAGATGCTTTTTCGTAATCAACTTTTAAGTATCGTTTTGAGTTGACCTTCTGTATCTTCTTATGTTGACCTTCTTGATCTTCTTGTGTTGATCGTCTTGATCTTCTTATGTTGACCTTCTGTATCTTCTTATGTTGACCGTCTTGATCTTCTTGTGTTAACTATGCATCATCTTAAGTTGACGATTTGTGTCACTTACATTTTTCTACGCACTTAACAAACTCATCAAAACATTTCGCACACTTCTATGATTATTATTATTTGATTGTCATCAAAATTAATAGTGAAGTGAAGTCTTCTTGACTTAATAATCTCCTCATTTTTTATGATAACAAATAATCATAATATTAGAAGATAAAATAATATTCAAATGAATAAACAAATAATGTACAGACGAATAACAACCAAAGCAATACACAATCAAAGCAATAAGATATACAATGCTTTCTAATATTTTCCACTTTTCTCCCTTTTTCTCATTTTCTCCACTTTTCTCTTTTTTTCCTCTTCTCCTTTTATTTGTTATTAATCAAAAAGATAATTCATTTTAGACGCTTTAGAATTTCAGAATACATGTGTTGAATATCAGTGCGGATCATCTTGAGGTTTTGTTCAATAGAAACACGTAGAAGTGCTATGTCCTCATGAAGATCACCCACTGCATCACCCAGTTCATCAACCTTAGTATGAATTTCCTCAATATTTTAGCTAAGGCTTACTAAACTTCCTTCTGCTTGTGACTAACTTCAGTCCAATTGATGAAATGCTTCAACAACTCCAAATTAACAGTAGCATCTTGTTGTATTTTACTAAGTGGATGAAGTTGTTCAACAACAAATGGTTGTCTAAGTGAATCATCTAATTCTATAATTTTGATTGAGGGTAATTTGAAGGTTTGTTTTCCTTCTAGGAGATCAAGATCATCAGGTCTGGGTAGTTTGAGAATTGGTTGCCCAAGAAAGTGTAAGACATTTTTAACTGAAGGTATGAAACCTAAGGGTTTGAAATGAATGATTAAATGCACAACGGTATCTAAGTTGAAATCGATACCTTCTATTGTTATACTTCTGTACCTTCCTTCTGTCACTGTGCCAACTACCTTGAAACTTTCATCTTTGGTAGAAACTCCAAATTGACTTCCTGATGCCCTTGATATGTGATGTCATACATAGACACCTACAGGTTGATCCACATTACATGCATCGTCTATGTTCTTCACTGCCACTTGAATCTGTTCTGCTGTGAGATCATCTTCTTGCCCTTCAGGAAACATCTTCTTCTTCCCTTTTCCTTCTTTTATTAAAGGGGTTGAACATCTTGGTTGAACATTTGGTATAATCTTTATTGTTGTTCTGCTTGTTATCGGATATATAGTATAACGATCTTTTGAAATCTTCATTGGATATGGTTCTGACTTTTTATCTCGTAGAATACCATATAGTCTTCGTTCTTCATGACTAAGAAGATGTATTGTCTGATCGTTTACTGGTATAGGCTTAACTTGTACCTTGACTGTCTGCTTAGAAGGTTCTCTGATAATAATTGAACTTCTATTTTGATCAGGTACTGATTCTTCTATAACCTTCATTTTTAAATCCTTTTTCTTGATTGGTTGAGGAGGGTTGTAAAGTACTAGCTAGTTTTCAACTGTCTGTGCCTTTTGTGGAACATCAGATGAAGAGACCTTTTTCTGACTAAGCTTCATCTTCTTTTGTTCTTCTGCTGATTTGGAAGAGAGTTGTTGTTGAGGCTTCTTCCTCTCAAATACTAATTTCGTTCTTATCTCTGTCTCTCCAGATAATGGTGCCGATTGAATTTGAGGGATAGAGATAATTAATTTGGGAGGCTGCTGTTGTTGCTCTTGCTTCTTAGAATCTCCACCAAGAATCAGAACTTTCTGCTTCTTCTGTTCTTGTTGTCGTAAGGTCAATAATCTTAGTGACCTTCTTGACTGTTTGGGTTTTTCTGATTGGTGCATCTCAGCCTTCCTCTTTAAAGACACTTAATGAGTTGAATGTTGAACCTTGCTTTCCTCCCTCTGTAGAATCGTCTTGTCTTGTATTAGCAGATCAGACGATTGTTCACCTCAGTGAATATTCTTCCTATCGATCGAGGTTTTGCTTGTATGTCTGACGGAACATGTTCACTCCTGCTTCGTCTTACTATAAGCTCCCCCTTAAACTTTACTTTCGATGTAGAATCTATATCAGCTTCAGCTTCAATCTTGATTCCCATTTTGAGAATAGTAGAGTCATTAATAACACTCTTCACATTCATTTTTACTCTGTTACCTCTATCATGTAGGATTCCAGATTCTCTGAAGAATCTTGTCAACAACATATCGTAAGGTAAAGAGCTATAATAATCTTCCCTAGCCTTTATCATGTCCTTCAAAATCAATAACAGAAGATTAATGGGTTGGTGAGTAAGTAGATGAAACAAACAATGTTCATCGTTTATTGTTACCAAATCCTTTGAGCCTATTCTTGGTATAATGCAGTGGATAAGAAGAACCCTAGCCTTCGGAATGAGGGTTGAAGACTTCTTGACTCCTAGATTACTGTATCCATATAGTTGTTAATTGATGTGAGCTTTGTCTACACGACCTTGAGCAATCCATTTTGTATTACTAAATAGTTTTGCTTTAATACTTGGACACCCAATAGCCTTCTCAATAGAATCTTATGTGACTATAACCGACAACCCATCTACTATCGATACCAAGGTATTGTCCACCACCTTTTGCATTCTTCCAAAACTTATATATTTCATTCAAATATACCATCTCGCGGATGTTGATGAAATTTTTCCAACCAGCTGCTTCAATTTTTGGTTCGATGTCCATATGATTTTTCTTCAAGGAAGTGAAATCGATGTGTCTCCTATAGATAAGAGATTTTGACATTTTTGATTTGTAACAAATAAACACTAAACACACAAATGTATTTCGCTTAACAAAGCGAGGTTAGTATAAAAAGCTAAAGATATGAAATGAGAAGAACTTGAAGTTTAGAATAGAGTATTGAATTGTCTTTGATGAGAGCACTAAACAAGTCGGTTTCAAAGTTTTTCAAGAAAATTCTAGAGTGTAAGGTGTTTTAAAATCTTGAGAAGATTTCCTTTATATACATACTCTTAAAAATTACTGTTCGTAACTTATCGTTACTTATGACTTTTCATCTTCTTCTGTATGCATCGTCTGGGTCATGAAGTGTCAGACGAATGGTCATTTAACATTACTATATTCAAGTTGATTTCCTTGAATTTGTCTTCACTTAAGGGTTTAGTGAAGATATCCATCCATTGTTGATTCGTCTTAACAAATTGTAGATTGATAATCCCTCTCTGTACATAGTCTCTTATAAAATGATGTCTAACTTCAATATGCTTTGCCCTTAAGTGTTGTATTGGATTCTTTGAAAGATTAATAGCACTTGTGTTGTCACAAAAGGTTGGAATATGATCTTCTTGGATAGAATAATCTTCTAACTGATACTTAATCCATAACGTCTGTGAACAATAGCTTGCAGTTGACATGTATTCAGCTTCTGCAGTAGATAGAGCAATTGAACTTTGCCTCTTGCTTGACCAAGAAAGTCACAACCTCCCCTTATACTCTTTCTATCAATTCTATCTCCAGCATAATCAGCATCACAGTAACCAATTAACCTGAAATCTTTACCTTTTTCATACATTAAGCAAAGATCAGTAGAACTTGCCAAGTATCTCAATATTCTTTTGACAGTAATATAATGAGATTCTCTAGGATCTGCTTGAAATCTTGCACACAAACAAATACTAAACAATATATCAGGTCTGCTTGCAGTTAGGTAAAGCAAAAAACCAATAATTCCTCTAAAAAGAGTTTGATCAATCTTCTTACTAGCTTTATCCTTAGATAAGAGGATTGAAGGATGCATACGAGTTGACATTGGTTTGACCTTCTCCATTTTATATTTGACTAAAAGCTCTTCGATATATTTTTGTTGATGAATAAAAATATTTTCTTCAGTTTGTTTAATTTGTAAACTGGGAAAGAACTTTAATTGGCCCATCATACTCATTTCAAATTCGCTTTTCATAAGATTTTCAAAACTTGAACATAATTTCTTAGAAGTTGCACCAAAAATGATATCATCTACATATATTTGACAACTATAAAATCATTTTAAATATTTTTTCTAAACACGGTCTTATCTGCTTGACCTCTAATAAAGTCATTTTTAATCAGAAACGAACTCAGACGATCATACCAAGCACAAGGTGCTTGTTTTAATCCATACAAAGCTTTATGAAGTTTATAGACATAGTCTGGTTTATCAATGTCTTCAAAACCAAAATCACAAAATTGACTTACACTAATTAGATTATGCTTTAAGTCTTCAACTAGTAGAACATTATCAATAGACAAGAAGAATCTTTATCAATTTTGCTGATTTCAACTATTTTGCCCTGCTGGTTGTCTCCAAAAGTTACTGATCCTCCTTGCTTATGTTGGAGGTCTAGGAACATAGACCTTCTTCCCGTCATATGTCGCGGGCAGCCACTGTCCAAGTACCATTGGTGCTGGATGCGTTTTCTAAGAAAGGAGATCTCATCATCGCATTTCTTTTCAGATATCAAACATATATTTGCTTGTTCTGATGTTTCTGAGTCAGACTCAGATTCAGATGAATCCTGATCTTCCCATGTTGCCATCATGCTCTTTTTGTTTTCTTTACTTTTCTTCTGTTTTCTTTTGAGCAATGGGCATTCAAACTTATAATGTCCTGGTATATTGCACTCATAGCAGATGATAGAACTTTTCTCATTCTTTGAATAGTCTTTGCTATTTCTTTTAAAAGAGAAGTCTTTATTCCCCTTGATTTGTTTTTCCACTTCCTCCTAATCTTTCTTGAAATGAAGGATAGTTCATCATCATCTTCACTTGAATCTTGATCAGATTCACTATCATCATCATTCTTGATTTCTTCAATCTTTAATGCTTTTGAAGATGTGCTTTTATTTTTCTGTATCTTTTGATTATTCTGACCAGCCTTTAATGTGATAGATTTATCTCTTCTGGGTCTATCTTCTGCATCAAGCTCAACTTCATGAATTTTCAGTGAACCAAGCAATTCATCTAGCTCTAGCTTACTTAAATCCTTGGCTTCTTGTATTGCTGTTACTTTGGGTCTCCATCTTTTTGGAAGACTTCTGAGAATCTTTCTGACATGATCTTGACTATCGTAGATTCTCTCCAGAGCTTTAAGTCCGTTAACAATTTTTTGGAATCGTCCAAACATCTGATCAATAGTCTCATCATCTTTCATCTTGAACAACTCATACTGATGAATAAGAATACTAATCTTGGTTTCTTTCACCTGATTTGTGCCTTCATGTGCAATGGCTAATGTGTCCCATATTTCCTTTGTAGATTCGCATCCATGAACCTTATCATATTCACTTCTGCTTAGAGGATAACTTAAAAAGAACTTGGCCTTTGAGTTTAACTGAAAGCGAACTTTCTGATCAGCTGACCATTTATTATAAGAGATACTATTGCCTTCATCGTCTGTTGGTGTATATGGACCATTCTCAATGATATCCCAAAGATCAATATATGTGGATTCTATAAAGAACCGCATCTTGTCCTTCCAATAATGATAATCTTCACCATTGAATACAGGGGGTCTTGTGACCGAGGCACCTTTGTCTATAAAAACATGTGATTCATCCATGGGTCATTGTCCTCACAGTGTAACAGTGTTTCTTGGAAACCTTACTCTGATACCAGCTGAAGTAAATCTCTTGTTGATATAGAAATCACATATAATATATACAATACACAAGAAGGGCGGTTGAATTGTGTTAAATTGTCAAATATTTTAATCTTAAAAAAACTTATTGAATTTCTTTACGAATTCAGATGATTACAAAACAATTCACTTAAATCAATGAGTAATGTAGTCACAAAAATTATTATCTATTCTTCTATCAACAAGAAAATTAAAGAGATATGGTTAGAAAGAATGATACCGTGATTTATACTGGTTCACCCTTAACTTTGGGTTATGTCCAGTCCTCAGAGTTTGTCTGAGATTTCACTATACTCTTCAACGTTACAAGTATTTTTTCTACACTTGCAAAGCCTCTTCAAGTCTCTCTTACAAAGTATTCTTTATCTGCTTTCTTGGCCTCTCTAGGCTCTAGCCTTTCTTTCTCTTGAAAAGATATTGTTTGAGCTTCATGTTACAGATGTGTTTGCTCTCTTTTTTTGCACTTTATTACAGAGTTTCTCTAAGTATTGCACAATCAGATTTTCTCTCTTGTATTGTATGTAGTTATCTATTTTTTTTACGACTATACCTAGTATTTATAGCCTAAATCTTTAACTGTCTTCTTGAGAGATCTGCCTTTTGAATCTTCTAAAAACCATTATTAGTTGAGTCCTATAACTAACTCTAACTAACTGACTTACTGACGTTCTAGAATATTTTTTATCTTCATCGTCTGGTACTATGCTTCTTCTAGTGTTATGCTTCGTCTGTTGTCGCGCTTTCGTCTGGTCTATCTAAGATGCTTTGTCGTAATCAACTTTTAACTATCATCTTGAGTTGACTTTCTGTATCTTTTTATGTTGACCATCTTGATCTTCTCATGTTGACCGTCTTGATCTTCTTATGTTAACCTTCTGTATCTTCTTATGTTGACTGTCTTGATCTTCTTGTGTTGACCATGAATCGTCTTAAGTTGGCAATTTGTGTCACTTATATTTTTCTGCGTACTTAACAAACTCATCAAAACAGTTCACACACTTCTATGATTATTATTATTTGATTATCATCAAAATTAATAGTGAAGTGAAGTCTTCTTGACTTAACATCCTTGTGATTATGGAGATTCTATTTTCCATCATAGTAGCACTAGCAATAAGAATGAAATGACTTTTTCTAAGGTTAACCTTTAAATCTGAAAGGTTTTTGAATAAAGACAGTATCGAGATGAGCAATTCAATAGATTTATCATAGGTCTTGGAAAAAAGCAACAGGTCATTTGCAAAGCATAAGTTAATAAACCCTACCCTCTTACATTTACTATGAATTTTGAAGTCCTTGCTATTACTCACCTCCTAAAGAATCAATTGACTTAGGACCTCCATGCATATGATAAACAGATAAGGGGATATGGGATCTCTTTTTCTCAGTCCTCGTGCAGTCTTAAAGATATCAGTTGGCATACCATTAAATAGAACGGAATAAGATGGAATGGTAATACAAGCCTTAACCCATCTGAAAAAACACATTTGGGAATCCTAAGAGCCTTATGGTTTGAAGGATAAAATCCTATTCCACATGGTCAAAAACTTTCTTGAAATCCAATTTTATGATACAATTAAGTGGGCAATTCTTCCTCTGATACCATTTCATCAGTTCTTGGACAATAGAGATATTATCTCCAATCTTTCTACCATGTAAAAAGGCATTTTGATTATCAGAGATCAGCGAATCCAAGACTAACTTCAGCCTGTTTGCTAAGATCTTAGAAATTACATTGTAAAGGAAGTTGGTGTATACAATAGGTCTGTAGTCGTCCAAGGAAGAAGAGCAAGAGGATTTGGGAATCAAACAAATATGAGTTTTATTGATGTCCTTTAATAGTATTCCCCTATATAAGAATTCTAGAATTGCTCTCTTTACCATAGGACTAGCTAGTAGACCATCTTTGGTTTCACACATATAGAGCAACACTTTCTTTATTGCAACCCAATACTTAAGACCATGATTTATCAAATACCTGTCAAGAACAACAATTGCAAAGATAATATTAGGTTTAATGCATACCTTTGAATACACTAGACTTTTAAATATATTATTATAAGAAATAAAAATCATCTTTACTTTTTTTACCTTATTCTTTCTCCCACTAAATTTAAAGTATACACAAAATTTTAAATTGCCAATCATATACAAGGCTAGAAACACAAACTATCTCCCGCTGATTTTAGAGTAAATATAAAAGTGATATGTTTTGAAAAGAAAAAATGACCATCTAATAGAATTTTAGATATCACGATCATGATTTTTGCTTCTATTTATAAATAAAATTCCTCAATATACTAACTTGGTGTTCATTTCTCTTACTCAAAACCCTTGAATTGTTGTAGATACACCTCCTCCACTAGACCACTATTCAAGAAAGTTGTCTTCACATTTATCTGGTGAAACTCAAGATCAAAATAAATTGTTAAAGCTATAATGATCTTGAGTGAGTTCTTATTTAAGATGAGGGATAAAGTTTCATTATCGTCCACTCCTTTTTAAGTGAACCTCTTACTTATAAATCTTACTTTAAACTTCTAAATCTTTATTTTAGATCTCTCATACTCTTGAACACCCACTTGCAACATATGGGTTTAAATTTATTTGGAATATAAACTAACTCCTAAAGACCATTATTAACCATAGATTGTATCTCCACCTTTATAGTTGTCACCCATTTATCAAAATGATCACTCTTTATTGATTTTTCATAAGTAAGATAATCAAAATATCTCTTCTAAAACATAGTTGGTACTATGGTCTCTTATATATAAATAATTAATCTTCAATTGATGGTGATATGGTCTCGTGTGTATAAATAATTAATCTTCAAAGGTTGCAAGCCTCGTAGCTCAATATCACAATGGTGATATATTAGATTGACAACAAATGTTCTACAAATGAAACAAAGTGAGTGCAGTTACATGTGTATAAGTGAGGTTGGCGTCATGGATGAAAGCTGAAATGCAACTATAAAACTATAATTGCATAGATATAATTAGGGTGAAGAGAACTTAGGATAAGTGACCTTAGCTAGTGGGAATTAACTTAAGACTAGTGAACATAATTTAATGATTGGTGAATGTGCTGTTTAACCATGTCAATATCATTAACTCAAAATCACAAGTTTAAGAAAGTGACATGCCGTTGACGTGTTCAAGGAACTAAACAAAATATCAATGTGTTAAATAAAAGCTAAACCCAATTCATTGTGATTATGCTCGCCTTACGTACGTCTATAATTAAATATCAAATGAAATAATTATATGATCATTTAATATAATTTTATGAATTTTAATAATTGATACATAAATAACTAAACATATTGAGATATCTAAATTAAAATATATAATTATTGTTCATGATATTTGTAGATTCACTAAAATTATATAAAGATGACCTAACTCCTTTATTTTTCACTATATAACTTTAACTTATATAGAATTATTCGATAACAAAACAGATTTAAATTTAGTAATTAAATAATTAAACCTTATTATCAAGATTTCCTAATAAGCTTATACAATAGTCATATCATACCTAATAAATATGTTGAGAATATCAAGTTCAAAACAAAATCATAAATATAATAATGGACTTATAGGTCTTTATTTGACTCAATCGTAAAACAAAAAACTAATTGATTGTAGTTCATATAGAAAAATTGTAACAGTCTTTAACTTGAGTAAAATTAATTAAGATTTGATATTTTCTTTGAAAATATTTTGAAAATAGTTCGATTACATCAAAAAACAAAGTTAAAAAGTTTACATATAATTTTGAAAAATATATTAGCATAAAGAACATAATTAAATGAACCATTTATAATGAATTATGGAAGTTAATATGTTGTAATCACACATAAGTCTTTATAATCATAAGTTTAAACAACTCACTAACTGAACTCTAATATATAGTGTGACTTGCATATGTGAAACATAAAATTATAACACATATATGCTTACATCAATTCAACATTAAACTCACATTTTGGATTGAAAACACAAACCATAACCCCTAAAAAAGACTATCAAGTTCATATAAAGATCAATCGCCAAAAGATGACTCACTCTATAAAGATACATTGACCACTAAGACCAATCAAGGAATAAATCATCTGTTTCTATAAAGAATCTATTATCTTGAGATAAAAAATTACAAATACATAGACAATAAGATAGTAATATGCTTGTATCTCAAATATCACAATACATTAAACAAATATAAAATCCATAATTTTTTTAATCTCATGTACTATAAAATATGTAACATGACTACTGACTCTTAATATATCAAAATATCATAAGGTGACAATACTTGTATTGCCTATATGTCTATAAAAATTAGTAGGTTCAAGTGTCTTAGTCAACAAATTAGCTAATATGCTTATAGTGACAATATATTGACAAACTACATCACCATCATCAACTCATCCTTAAAACTTAAAGTACTTAAGCTTAACATATTTGGCACCACCAGTATTATTTTTATTCTTGAAAAAGTACAACTGATGAGCTATCACAGCGAATCATGTTAGCCCTAGAAATTAAATCAAGAATCATAAACTCTTGGATGAAATTCTTCAACTACTTGGCATTCTCTCCTACCCTATAATAAGTTATAATGTTTTATATAATTGAAGTCCCTAGAACATAGTGTTTAGATCTCTTCTAAGATACAACTTCTCTAATTAACATGAAAATGTAACATATAGTAGACTTCTTATCATTAGACATCCACCAAGGTTAATATTAATATATTTATTAATCTTTAAATTTTCTACATGCTTGCAAACTTGTTTACCATCTTTGATTTCGTGCATATAGGGCAACATTTCCTTTATTGTGAGCCAATGCTCATGACCATTATTTTTCAAATACTTATCAAGAATAGCAGTTGCAAAGATAATGTTAGGTCTAATGCATACCTTTGAATACACTAGACTTCTAACTATACTATTATAAGAAATAAAACTCATCTCTACTTTCTTTACCTCATTCTTACTCCCATTAAATTAAGAGTATACATATAAATTTAAAATGCCATCCATATAAAGGACTAGAAATAAAAACTAGCTCCCATTGAATTTGGAGTATATATAGGAGTGAAGTGTTTTGAAAAAATAAGATGACCGTCTTATAGAATTTTCAATATCACTATCATGATGTTTGCTTCGATTTGTAAATCATCTTCCTAAATATGCTACCTTAGTGGTTATTTCTCTTACCTTAAAACCCTTGAATTGTTGTATGTACATCTCTCCCGCTAGACCATTACTCAAGATAATTATCTTGACATTCATCTGGTAAAACTTAAGATTAAAATGAATTATTAAAGTTATAATGATCCTGAATGAGTTCTTATTTAAGACGAGGGATAAAGTTTCATTATGGTTTACTCCTTTATAAGTGAACCTCTTACCCATTAGTCTTACTTTAAACTTCTAAATCTTTATTTTAAGATATTTTTTGTTCTTGAACACCCACTTATAACCTATGGGTTTAAATTTATCTGGAATATCGATTAACTTCTAAAGACCATTATTAACCATAGATTATATCTCCACCTTTGTAGTTGTTACCCATTTATCAAAATGATCACTCCATATTGCTTTTTCATAAGTAAGATGATCTAAATATCTTTTCTAAAACATAGTTGGTACTATCGTCTCTTATATATAAATAATCTTCAAAAGGTGCAGGCCTCAAAGATCTTGATGATATATTAGATAACTTCCATCATAAATTACTTAGTGACTTCTATGTTATCTCCAAAATTACGAGTTATAGTTGCTTTTAGTTTATCCCTTCATATCTTTGGAAGTACCTTAATAACTCCCCCATCAACAATAGGAATGGGTACTACTATTAGATTAGACTCTTTAACTACTTAAGCTCTTAATGATATCTAAGGGCAAGCTTTAGTGCGTAAAGCTCCCTATTTTGTGAGGGTTAAGGATCGTCATCAATTGTACGCAACCTTCTCTTTATATTTTACAAAGAGGCTATTTCTGTGACTCGAACTTATGACCTTACGGTCACAAAAGAGTAACCTTACCAGTTTCTCCAAGGTTCGCCCTTAATGATATCTCTCTTACATTATTATTTTGAAATTCTATAGCAAACACCTTTATAATTTTTATATTATCACCAAGACAATAAAAAAAACCTTTTGAATATTTATGATAGCCTAAAAAGAACCAAAAATTGTCCTAGGATCTAACTTCTTTTCTAATAGGTTATAAATTTTTATCTCAATTAGATAACCCCAAACTTTTAAATGGTTTTATCTAAGCTTCCTACACATCAACAATAGAAAAAAAGTTTTGGAAACTAACTTACTAGGAATATGATTTACGATGTAAAATGATATCTTTAGTATCGCACGCTATAAATACCTAAGAATCAATGATCTCGCCATCATGCTCCACACCACGTCTTTTGGTATATAATTGTGCCTCTTTACTAATCCATTTTCTTTAGGAGTACCTGACATAATGTAGTATGTAACTATGTCTTAATCCTATAAAAACCTAACATAATGTTCCTTCTCTTAACTCAAATCTCCATATCTGTTATAATATTCACCGTCATGATCTGACTTAATAACATTAATGGGTATGTTTAGTTCTTTCTCAACCTCTTCTTTGAAGACTTTAAACTTTTCTATAGGCACAAACTTATTATTAATGAAATACATGTAATTATACTAAGAGTAATCACCAAATAACTTCTTTTTATTAATGGTAGGGCTCAAAGGTTCATTAATAGTTGTATGAATAGTCTCCAAAAATTCACAACTTCTAGCGAGACCTTCTTTCTTACTTTTAGTGAATTTGCCTCTAATACAATTATACAAGCAATATCAATATAATCATAGAATAAATTATTCTAAGCTCTTTTCCTTTAAACTATGATCAAGTCTCTTACGTTATATAATAAATGACTTCTACTTAGTTAAACTCTTTTTAATTTATTGTTTTTTAACATTTCTAATAAATTTACCAAGATCTTTTAAATATAAGTAATAAAGACCATCATTCAACAAACATTCACCAATGATAATATAATTGAGCTACAATGAAATCTTTTTTCATTAAAAAATAGTGTATATGTAACTTTATCAAATTTGAAAAGATAAACTAAGCTACGTCTTTTAGATGATTCACATGTCATGTTATTCGACATTATACTACCACTTAAAATAAACTTCAATTTTACGTCTTCAATGTACTTTACTTTTACTTTAGTTCCATTGCCTATGAAAATGTTCACCTCCCCTTCACATAGCCTTATTCCTTAGTACCTATAATGTATTTGAAATATTAATTAAAGAATCAATATCTAACCACCAATTATTTAGTGTTACATATATGAAAGATGACTCAAACCAAAGTAAAATCTTAAAGTTAACTGATTTTCTTTCTTTCTTCTTAAAAAGGCCTTATACTTTTAGTAGTCTCTCTTCAAATGCTCCATATTATCATAATGCTAGCATATGACATTATTCTTCTTAACCCACCAGATGGCCTAATGGCTATATCTCTAACATTCTTAAAACTGTTGTTATTTTTCCATTTCTTATTTTGATTCTCCAAATTTCTTTTATGTTTAAAGTATTTAATCATCAATTTCACATTTGTACCCTTATTATGCTTTGCATTTTCTCTTCTTAGACATACATATATTAACTCATTCATTCTCTAAACCTCCTTTTTGGCATTATAAATTGTCTTTAAGGAATTTAAGTCAAAAGTTAACGAATTCAACAAATGATGGATCAATAAGGAATCTTAACAAGGATTTAAAGCTAATTAGCTTATTAGACATGAACGCATCTAGATGCTTCGTCTACCTTAGTGAAGTCATATGTATAAGTTAACTTACCTCAAAATTTTCACATTCAATGAATCTTTCCCTAAAGATGTTATGACCTTTTGGTATTTTTCTAAACCAGCAAATCACGCCTAAAGTTTGGCAAAATTGAGTTCTTTATCACCATGAAGCATATTCACTCTTCCCACTTTCAAAAGTGAACCTTATGCTTTACATTGCTATTTTGTGTTATAGGAACAAGCTCATCATTAATAAGATGCATATCCAAAATTGTCAACCTTAAGACCAACTTTACATTAATCTTCTAAGCCTTAAGTTTATTCCTAACTAAGTCTCAATAGGATAAATTAGATTGTTTTTGGCTACTATACTCATTGGATTATAATTAAGACATACTTTATAAGAAGTTAAACCAAAACCTTAAATTCACATCATAAATTCCCTTCAGGGTAGAATAAATAATTCAAACAAGTTTTAATAAATCAAGTAAGAAATAATGGTACAAACAATTATCCTCTTTAGGAAGACAGTAATTTATAAATCACATTATAACATTTATCACTCACCAAACTCATGCATGATTAAGATTACATATTTTGGAAGGTGATAAGATTCATTGAAATAGTGGAAACATATAAAAATGTGCCAAAATATAAGTTAAATATGCCTTTGTTTGATAAACGAATGGTCTACTAAATTATAGGTTTGGTCAACTGAGTATCCTTCTGAAAGAAACTTAATAGTTGTTTCCTTCAGGACCCTTGGAAGGGGCATCATTTAGAATTCTATAAATCATGAATCTCGAAAAGTAAAAGGGCCCAGTCGATAGGTGGAGCATTGTTCAAATTTTATAAATCATAAATCTTATTGAGTAAAAGGCCAATAATATATAAACTCACATCAATATCTATAATACATAAGAAATGATTTTATGAAAATCAAGTCACAAATTGATGACCAACCTAATTAGTGTGTTGGTCCCTAATGGCACATAAGAAGGAGGTGAATTAGATGTTAGTAAATTTTAAAAATTATTTTATATCTAATATATCCTATTTAACACAGATCAATAGATGATGATGTAAGGAGATACTTCAATATAAATCAATCACACAATGGTAAAGTAATTTAAAAAGTAAGAAGGGTAACTAATTTTATAGTGGTTTAATAAATAATCATTGCCTACATCTACTCTTTAAGACACTTCTTAGGATTTCACTAAAACTCTTCTTCTAACAGGGTGAAGATGAACCTTTTTACAATCAATCTTGTTTTTCTTTTTGTAAAGAGTAACCCTTTTAAGTCTTCTTTTAAGATAAAGAGTAAGAACTCAAATGAGCTTTACTTGCTTACTTTGAAAACTTAAAGGCTTACATACTTCACAATGCAACAAAATCATTAAAAAATTCTTTAAAATGTGTTTGTAAAACACTCAAATATTTTTCCACATTAAATCATTTTTAAAAATATGTATTTATAGAATTTAAGAGATTAAACTAGCTGTTAGAGATAAAAATTAGTTGTTTCCAACAGTTAGCTCTAGTATATTGGTTGACCACTATTGCATATAGAACGATCAATAAGTATTAATTAAAGAAATTAGTTGTTGTAAGCATTGGTTGACCACTACTACATATTTATCGACCAATGTGCATATATTGGGACATTGGTCGACTAATATACTCTATTGGCTAACCAATATAGTTGCAATAAACTTCTTTTTACAACTTTAACATGCATTGATTGACCACTAACCTATATTAGTTAACCAATACATCTAAAATCTTAATTTTATTATCTTCAAATCATCAAACTTTTTTTTTTCTGGATTTAACCTTAAGAACTCTTAAAATGTATTGAAAGAATGTTTTAAAGATTAAGATGATTTTTTTTTTGGAAACTAATACCTTAATTCTTCTTGACAACTGAAAAGACTTAAGCAATGAATTAAAATGATGATACACTTGTAAATGATGAGCCTCTAAATTTTCAAAGCAGCTATGTAGAAAGTATAACAATCCCTACAATTTTATTTAGAACCTTATTATTCTTCATCTTCCTTTATCTTGGCTTTATTCTTCACTTAAAAGAAATTTTTTCCAACTTTTCTTTATTGTTTACTGGGATTAATCTTGATTTATGCATGAGTAAATAGCTTTCATATAAAAATTAAGTCTTTTGTAATACTTATATTTTGTTATCATAAAAAGTAGAGATTGAAACCTCCCTTGGTTAATAATCTATCCTTTTTTAATAATGAAAAATATTTTTATGATATCATAAAATCAATAATAAAATTATTATTTAAGCGTATGCAAATTTTTTATCTTAAAGCAATATGAACAATTAACTTGCCATAAATCTATACATCACAAAAATTATTAATAGAGATTTAAATCATTTAAGCATAAATATAATATGATCAACAGTTGTATGAAGATTAAAGTCTCATAAATAAATAACCAAACATATCTTATGGCCAACATCAATATCAAATACACATAATGAAAATTCAAGAAAATAATTGCTTCCTTGAATCTAATATCACTAAATTTCTCCCCCTCTTTGTAAAAAAAAAAAGAAATTAACTATCGACAAGAAAAAGGTGAGAGTGAATTAAAGTGAATAGCTCATAAAAGTGATGTATAAGTTAGAGAGCAAAGTTTTTAATCCAAAAATGGCTCGAAATAAATATTAAAAATATGTAATAATTCATAAAATATCACTCAAAGGCAAATTTAAGCACCAAAAGAGATCCAAATCAAATAGAACTCTCATCAATCATCCATAATTCTCTCCTAATTATGAAAAACTTGTCTTTACTCATTAGTTTAATGAATATGTCAACTAATTAATGTAATGTATCAATAAATTCTAGTCAATATATCACATTAATAAATTATTCCTCTATTTCCCTATTTTTCTTATGACCGATAATAAAATGATATTTATTTTCTATATACTTGGTTTTAGAATATGAATGGGATTCTTTATAAAGAAAATGGCACTGGTGTTATCATACATAATATGTATCTTTTGTAAGTTCCATGCTACAGTCTCTAAGTTATTATCTGAGCCAAAAAAATTATGCACAAAAACTAACATTTCCCACATGTTTGGCTTCCATAATTGATTGTCCAACTGAATTTTATTTCTTAATAAACAACGAAAGCAATGCATTGCTTAGTAATGTGCAAGTATCAAATGTTCTCTTCTTATCTAAAAGGCTATTAACATATTCTACATCAAAATAACTAATTAAATAAAAGACTGTATTTTTAGGATACTAAAGTCCTAATAATATGGTACAATACAAATACCTAAGTATAAACTTAAAAGCTAAAAGATGGGACTTTTTGGATTTGATTGAATTCTAACATATAAACAAGCATAAAATATTATGTAAAGCTTACTTGTAGTAAGATAAAGTAAACTACCAATCATAATTGACACATTTTAACATCAATTTGCTTCTTTTTTTTCATCCTTATTCAACTTATTTGTGATACTTATAGGTTTCCCTAATGGCTTAGCTTGATCTATTTTAAAATGTTTAAGTAGTTCTTTAATGTGTTTGCTTGATTAATGAAGATGCCCTCCTTCATTTGTTTAGTTTGAAGTCCAAGAAAGAAGTTAAGCTTTCCAATTATGTTCATCTCAAATTCCTAACTCATATACTTAGAAGATTCTTTAGACATACTTTCATTAGTTGCACCAAAGATAATGTCATCAATATAAATTTGAACAATTAAAATGTCTTGTTTATCCTTTTTAATGAATAGAATTGTAAGGTCAAGTAATTAATACTAAGCTCTAAAAGCTTATTCAAAATCATATACTGTTTTGGAGATTTTATAAATATGGTTAGGTGCATAATGTTTTTTAAAACCTAGTGATTGATCAATATAAACTTCTTTTTAAATAAATCCATTTAAAAAATGCTCTTTTAACATCTTTGAAATAATTTGAAATTCATGAATGATGTAAATATAAATAATATTCTAATTGCCTTTGATCTAACTATTGCTGTAAAAATTTCCTAAAAATATATGCCTTCCTCTTAATTATATCCTTTAGCACACTAATATAGCTTTTATCATTTTTAAAAAAATGAATGTACTTAACCTATCCTACCAAGCTTTAAAAGCTTGTTTCAAACTATATAACTCTTTGAAGAGTTTATGATTATGGTTTGGTGCATCAAGATTTTTAGAATCTAGTAGTTGATCAATATAAACTTCTTATTGAATAAATCCATTTAAAGATGCTTTTTTAACATTCATTTGATATAATTTAAAATTGATGTATGATGCAAATGCAAGTAATAGTCTAACTGCTTCTAATTTAACTATCGGTGTTGGATCCCGTTTCTGAAATCCAACTACTTATACAGATTCCCTCATACGTACACATGATTCCTTATAAACTCTTCTTGCTCTGATACCATATATGTTGGAACCCGTTACCGGATGTCCAACCTCTTATGGAAAACCAAACTGGAACCTGAATTCGCGTTGGAAACCTTACTAATCCGAAAGTCCCGATATAATTTTTTTTCTTTTTCATCTTATTCATCTTAAATCCATTTTCATACTAACCTATTATCATGCTTCTTATTCAAGCTCAGTCAAATTAGCATCCATTAAGAAGGTCATAAGTTGTTGCAAAGTTTTGCTTAAAGAATGACCAAATGAATAGTACTCTTTTGACCATATGAATAGTAAATGACCAACTTCCGACCCTCATAACTTTTTACTCCTAACTCCGATTAGGACGTATCATACCTCATTTTAAAGATAACAATACCCTCTACATTTTTCATGAAGGATGGAAATTCCGATTCCCGCTCTAAAGGGGCGAAAAATCCATCCGAAGGTT
>JANKOD010000192.1:9391247-9405202 GCA_026284645.1 Erythroxylum acuminatum
AACTAATCCATTTAACTCAAATCCTTGGACCGGATACACTTGGAGCTTGAAGACACGAAGACTTGGGCTATTTTAATTCTTCATCACTTAAGCCCAAGAGCATATGGATCCAGTAGTGACACAACACATCAGACCTATTTATTTAGTTTTTGGAATTTTTTATTTTAGGCTTCCATGTATTTTAGCCCAACCTTTTATTATTTAACTTAGGTATAAATATATGTCTTTAGGTCAAAATTTTGAAACTTTTAGATCAGAATTGCTTGAGTGTCGTCGTCTTCAATAGGGAGAAACATTATTCTCTTGTTCTAATTACTTTTCGAACCATCTTTCACTTATCAATTGCTTTCCCAATTGTAGCGTGTCGATTGTTTGTTTCTCTTGGTTTTATTTTGATCATCGGGATTGCTTGGAACAAGTTTCCAAGAGGTGTTGTAGAAATCAAACCTTGTGTATCCTTATTTTTCTTGATTGTTGAATTCAAAATTTCCATCCTTCTTAATTCCTCAAGGTCGAAAACACACCAGACAAAAACACCAATCGAAAACATCATCAAATCGATGTCAAGACTTCCGCGGTGTGCGTTATAAGGAATGACCAATGTAATAAAGGAATGATCACTAAAATAGATCTAAGAAAAATTGACCTTATTATTTTTTTCTGAATTGATTCGAATGTTGTTATTTTACTTAATGATTAAATAATTGATTGACTAAAATGAGGACATCTTTTTTTAAAAGTTTAGATAAAAATAACTATATTGAATCTATTCATTGCCAACTTTAAAAGGAATATATTAATATAAAATGATACCTTGTATAAGATCTCATAAAAAAACATGATAGACCAATTAACTCACCCTGAATATTTTAAATGTGTCACTCACCCTTAACATGTAAATATTTAACACAACTTAATTAAAAAAATAAAAAGAGAGAAATATGACAAAGTCAATTTTTAATAAACTATTTATGCAATAAATAATATAAAGGATAGTCGAGGCACTTCTTCCTTCAAACTCTATAAAGTAAACACTTAAGATTTTATATTTGGAACTTTTTATGATGACTTTTTCACAAATATTTTAAACTTGTTCTAAACAAAGGATTAAATGTAATGCTTATTAAGATGAACAATATGAGACATCTTTATATAGACTTATAAGAACTTAATAGCTAATGTAAAATAAACTACCTCTCTCTACCATTAAACAACTAAGTTAGTAGAGAGTTAGTACTTTTTCCACTAACTTTATCCAATTAGTTAAGAGTTATACCTCTTAAGTCACTAACTCTAATAAGATAATATAGAGCATAGTATCAAAAATATTTATTCCCATAATACTAAACCACTTTTCAACTACTTAAAGAAATGCTCCTACTTTTTAGATAGTGGTCCAGTTTCTTTAATCTACTATTCCATGTTTTTGTCATGCGTTACTACATCATGACCTTTTGAGCTAACAAATTCCCTGACGAGCCTCAAATCATCCTCTTGGAGTCATTTTAGTGCATCATCCAAACACAATCATGGTGCAATCACATTATTTCATGACTAAATTAAACAATAATCTAGCCACCATATAATATATATTAGTAATTTTTATACTTATGGAATTCCTCATAGTTTAGTTGCACCAATCATCTTTGATCTCCTATTCAAATCTCATTCATCGTTGAAGATTTTTACTAATACATACGAATACATATACTCTCTTATGTACTCTCGAGAATTTATTGATATTACCTATTTGTTTACCCTACTCACATGACTTTTTCTTATTTTTCCTCCACATATTGTATTCATATTAATTCAAATGTCAGTTAAATGCACCCTACATTTTTTAAAAGAATTTTTTCACCAATTACTAGCTTATTACGCTGCTAGCTGACAGGGCAAGTTATCTAAGACAAATTTAAAGAATAAGATATCCCAATATAATTGTAGTGGACTTATTTTATGCAAACTTTGAAATGAGAGGCATCGAATATGCCCAATACCAACAAAGATAGGACGTGAATGTTGTTATTACTTAGCAGGCAAGTTATGGTTATGTGCAATGTAACCATATTACCTAAGATCTACTGATAATCTTGGCAATGTAACCACATAGGTTCAATTGCAAGGTAACAACTATGAGTTTATAAGAACTTCATTATAGGCAAGACGAAAGTTTACTTTCATTAATGGAACCATTAAGATATTGACAGATGATTCACTGGTGCCAGGAAAATAAATAAATAAACCAAGCTTGAATGAGTTGTGCATAAAAAGGTGACAACAACATGCTTGCTTTGTTAATTGTAGCCGAAATCGTGATGTGCTTAAGGTAAGGGGAGAGAGGCTTAACTTTCTTCCTTCTTAAGCTTCCATTTTGATTTAACCAAATTTATGGTCCAAGGTTTCTTGTTTTTTAAGACTCTATTTTTTTAACCTTTTGTTTCCTATAAATGGGAGTGTAATCGAGTCTATGTTACGGTATTGTATTTAGGATTGAGTTAATTCTTCTCCTCTACTCTTTCTCTTTCTCTCCATGCATATATATGTGAGTGTATTATGTCATTTGATAGCAAATTGGTGCCAGAGACCTTAAATCCAGCTTCAATTTTTAAAGCGATTTGTGAGAGAAAAAAAAGGGGAGTGTGTTCTTATACTTGTGAGAGAGTGTTTTATTTAAAAGTGAGAGATGTCAGATAGTTATAATATTGTGTGTTCAGGTCCCAAAATAGATAGTAAACTTAATTATAATTATTGGGAGATTTTAATGTCTACCCCACCTTAAGGCTCACAATATTTGGAGTCTTGATGATCCACACTTACAAGAAGGAGCTGATATAAATGCTTAAAAGAAGGACTAGTTGATGTTATCCCAAATTCACCAAGGAGTAAATTATTCAGTTTTTGACAAAATTGTTAATGCTAAAATTGCCAAAGAAGTGTGGAGTATCTTGAAAATGGCTTATGAAGGTATAGATAGGGCTCAAAAATCCAAATTATAGTCCCTGCATAGACAATATGAGAGTTATGAATTATATAATTCATAAACTATTGAACAATATTTTTCTTGTGTTATTGATCTTATCAACAAGATGAGGATGTATGGAGAATCTATTTTAGATAGTAAGGTGGTGGAAAAAATTCTATGCACTATGCCTATTAAATTTGACCATGTTGTGACTATAATACTAGAGTCGCATGATACAAAGACTATGACTATAGTATAGTTGCAAGGAAGCATTGAAAATCATGTTAGCAAAATATTGGAGAAAACAGAAAAGACAACAGAAAAAGCCATAAAAAGCCAAGTGAATTTCAATAATATCGCATAATCTATTCAAAAAGCAGATGACAAAGGTTGTGGTTTTAGTAATGGAGGAAGAGTAGATTTAAGAGGAAAAGGCCATGGTAATAATTTTAACCAAGGGAGGGACAATAATTCTAAAACATTCAGCCAAAGAAGAGGAGGAAATAATTTTGGGCGTACCAATCAAGGAAGAAGACTAGGTAATCAATATAAATAGATATGTAATTTTAATTTCTTTAATTGTAAAAGCTATGGACACAAAGCTGTTGCTTGTAGATCCCAATTTCAGAATAATTATCAGTCTAATGTTGCAAAAAAAGGTACCAACATTTTGGTGAGAATTCTAATCATGTAGAAAGTTTATTTCTAGCAAGCAAGTCTTTTATAGAAGATGAAAATATTTTGTATTTGGATTCTAGTTGTAATAATCATATGTGTGAGAATAAGGAGTTATTTTCCTCTTTAGATGAAAATTTTCAGTCAACAGTCAAATTTAGGAATAATTCAGATATTCCTATTTTGGGAAAAAGGTCAAGTATCCATTAGGCTGCAGGAAGGTTCTAAAAGTTTTATCTCTGAGGTTTTCTATATTCCTAGTCTTTATCATAATTTACTAAGCATGAGTAAATTATTTGAGAAAGGTTATAACATGCTAATTCATCAAGACTTTTGCAACTTGATAGGTAGGATTGGAAGATTTACTACAAAGGTAAAGATGTCTTCTAATCATCTATTCCCACTAAAAATTCATCATGAAAAATTTGCTTGCTTGAATTGTATGATACCTAATGCCAATTGGCTATGGCACATACATTTCAAACATTTTCATTTTTTTGGATTAAATTATCTATCAAGGAAAGAGCTTATGTCTGGCTTATCTGTTGTGAATATTCCTAACCATATATGTGAAACATGTGAGTTGGAAAAAAACATAGAGATGTATTTCTAGTTGGAAAGTCCTATAGAGCAAAGAAGCTATAGGAAATTGGTCATTCAAATCTGTGCAATGTTGAAGTTCCATTTAATGGAGGTAATTGGTATTTTATTACTTTTATTGATGATTTTAGTAGAAAGGCCTAGGTGTATTTTCTAAATAAAAAATCAGAAGCTTGTGTTGCATTCAAATCATTTAAAGCATTTGTGGAAAAGCAAAGTGGTTGTAGAATTAAAGCATAAGGAACAAATAAAGGCCAAGAGTATCTTGCATGCACAGAGGTCTTTGAGCGGTATGGAATTCAACATCAATTGACCACCAGATATAGCCTCAATAGAATGGAGTAGCAAAAAGGAAGAATAGAACTATTATGGACATGGTAAGATGCATATTAAGATCTAAACAATTGTCTAAAGAATTTTGGGTAGAAGTTATTGCTTGTGTTGTTTATCTTTTAAACAGGAGTCCAATAAAGCACCTTAGTGACAAAACACCTGAGGAACCTTTGAGCGGGAGGAAACCTTCCATTCAATATCTTAAAGTTTTTCGGTGTATTGTTGATGCCCATATAGCAGATAAGTTAAGGAAGAAGCTGGATGACAAAGGCGAGAATTGTATTTTTATAGGCTATAGTACAAATTCAAAGGCCTATAAATTATATAATCCAAATACAAAAAAGACAATTATTAGTTGTGATGTAACCTTTAATGAGGATGGAATATGGAATTGGTCTTCAACTTTTCGAAATAGGTCAGTGTTAATTTCAAAAAGTTGTGAAGAAGAAAATACTTAAGCATATTTAGTATCTCAGCTAGAGACATCTAATAGACATCAAAGACATTGTTAGTTACTAGCTAGATTAGAAGATTATATGATAGGTGCTTATAATAATCTATCTGATGAAGAGATTATCAATTTCTCTTTATTTACAGATTGTGAACCAGTTAATTATGAGGAGACATCAAATGACCTGAAATGGAGAAAAGTCATGGATGAAGAAACGTATGCAATTGAAAAGAATGAAGCATAGGAATTAACAGATCTGCATGTTGACAAAGAGTCCATAAGAGTAAAGTGGGTGTATAAGACAATGTACAAGCTTATTGGTGAGATTGACTGCTTTAAAGCTAGATTGGTTGCAAAAGGATATAAGCAAAAACCAAATATTGATTACTTTGAAGTATTTGCTCATGTTGCAAGATTGGATACTATTCACATGATTAGCTCCCTCTTAGCTTAAAATAACTGAAAGATTTATCAAATGGATTTAAAATCTGCATTTTTAAATAGAAATTTGGAAGAGGAAGTGTATGTTGAGCAACCTGCAAGGTATGAAATCAGACGAAAAGAAGATAAAGTTTATAGGTTGAAGAAAACATTGTATGAATTTAAGTACACACCAAGAGCATAGTACAAAAGAATTGATTCATACTTCATGAAGCATGATTTTAATAGATTTCTTTTTTAGCATGCTATATATATTAAATTTGTTGAGCCTGATGATAGTCTAATTGTGTGTCTTTATGTTGATGATTTAATTGTTACTGGAAACAACTTAAAAATGATTGAAAATTTATGGGAGGCTATGGTAAAATCATTTGATATGACAGACTTAGGTTTAATGTTTTATTTTCTTGGAATAGAAATAAAGCTAATTTAATAAACTGTTGGAATTTTTATTTCCCAAAGGAAGTATAAAAATGATTGTTGGAATAATTTTAAGATGGAGAATTCAAAACCAGCTCCCACCTTAGTTGAAGAAAAATTGAAAAAAAAAACATAAAGGGAGACCTATAAATTTAACTTACTACAAGATTTTAATTAGAAGTTTGAGGTATTTAACTGTAACCAGACTAGATATAGTTTTTAGAGTTGGATTACTTAGCAAATTCGTGGAGGAGCCTCGTACCACTCATTTACAAGAAGCAAAAATAATTTTTCGATATATCAAGAGTGCTTTGAATAAAGGAATTTTTATGCAAGTATCAATTATATGAATCGTATAAGTTACACAAATAGTGATTGGGGTGGAGATATAGAAACAAGAAAAAGCACATCAGGGTATGTTTTTCATCTTGACACCAGCGCAATATCATGGTCTTCAAAGAAACAACTCATGGTTGCGCTATCTATAGCTGAAGCATAATACATTGTAGCAACTAGTTGTGCTACATAGACAGTATGGCTAAGAGGAATTCTTGAAGTACTATATCAAAAACATGATGCTCCAAAAGAATTATTTTGTGATAATAAGTCTACAATAACACTATGCAAAAATCTAGTTTTTTATTGGCGATCTAAGCATATAGACATTCGGTTTCACAAAATTCACAAGCTTGTAACTGAAAAGGTTTTGGTGATTAATTATTGTCACACTGAAGAACAAGTCGTAGATATTTTTATTAAACCACTAAAGTTTGAGTTATTTCACAAATTGAAGAAATTTTTAAGGATGATAAATTTCTAACAACTTGATTTAAGGGAGGCAATGTCAGAAAAATAAATAAATAATCAAGCTTAAATGAATTGTGCATGAAAAGGTGACAACAACATGCATGCTTCATTAATTTTGACTGAAATCGTGATGTGCTTAAGGCAAGTGAAGAGAGGCGCATCTTTCTTCCTTCTTAAGTTTCCATTTTGATTTGACCAAATTTATGGTCCAATAGGAAGGCTTCTTGTGTGTTAAGATTCTATTATTTTATTACTTTTTGTTTCCTATAAAAGGAAGTGTAACTAAGCCTATATTGTGGTATTATATTTAGGATTGAGTTAATTCTTCTCCTTTTCTCTTTCTCTCTCTCTGTGCATGTGTGTGTAAGTGTATTATGTCATTTGAAAGCAGCTGGAGATTAAATATTGGTACAATATCTAGTCCTTATTGGTATCTTGGATAATGAATATGATTGAACTAATGCTAAAGACAATAATTAGTAGTAGAAAAATATGAGAATAAGAAACTAAATGATGAAATACACATTAAAATTTAACATGAAAAACCCTTCAATGTAGAGGAAAAAATCATGGGACAAATTAAAATAAATCCATTAAACTCAATAAGGATTTGCAAGAAAAGTTGATCTCTCACCCCCTCACTAACAAGTTATTTCACAAAGTTTCAGGTTTGAAACCAAAGTTCATATCATAATCAACAATCACTCAAACCAATCCTAAAAACAATCAAACAAGGATGAGAATACAACACTCTTTTACCTTTTTATATTTTCCTCACTTTTGGATGTTATGGTTGTGTTCTCTACAAAAACCTACGTTTCTCTTTTATATCACAAAATAAAATTTTATGCCACTTACACAGTCATATAAGTAACTGTGCAACTTTCTAACACTACCTTATTCACAAACATACACGGATATAAAGAGCTATATGATATCCGCGTACGGTCATGTATCTTCACACATTTACAGAGACTTATATAGTTGATCTACAAGGTTGTGTAAGTTAAGACATGAACCATAAAATTGTCTACGATAATCGAAAGTCTCAAAATAGGGTTGGACACTCAACAATCTCCTGTCCAACCCAAATATAGGAAGATACATTATTCTCCATCATCTACTTAAGATACATCTTGAAAAACTTACAACAAAGCTTTTGCTTATTTATGAGAATCACTATAGTCTGCATTTCATCTGCATTTCATCACCATTCAAATTCGTAAAAACCTTTTTTAATATTAATTATTGCTCTTCTATCACTAACCTCAACCAATAATATCTGATGTCTATTTGCTTTGTACAAGAATGATCATAGTATTTTTAGTCAAGTCAATAGCACTTTAAATATCATAAAATATTGCATAGTCTTCTTATTTCACATCTAACTCTTGAAGGAACTTTTTTAGCCAGAGCATCTCCTTATAACCTTCCACTATGGCTACATATTGTGCTTTAATTGTAGATAAAGCCACATACTTTTGTAGCTTTTTGCCATAAGATGCCCCCCTGCAAAATTAAATAATAAACCTCAAGTAGATTTTCTTCGATTAAGATATCGAGCCATATCTGCATCTATAAAACCTTCTAGAGTTGGCTCATCATTCCTAAAGCACAAACTCTACTTCGATGTGCCTCTTAAGTATCTTAGAATCCATTTCACTGCTTCCCAATGAACCTTCCCTAGATTTGACAAAAATTTGCTTACTATCTCAATAGCTTGAGCAAAAATTGGCCTTTTGCATACCATTGCATAAATCAGAGACCCTACATCAGAAAAACATGGAAAAAAGGACATACTCTATATATCTCCTTTTCTGTTGAGGAACATACATGTTTACATAGCTTGAAGTGTGATAAGAGTGTAGTGCTAATTAGCTTGGCTTGCTTCATATTGAACCTTTCTAAATCTTGTTCAATATATCTCTCTTAAGACAACCACAATCTCTTGTTCTTCCTATCTTGAGTTATCTATATGCTAAAAATATGTTTTGGAGATCCTAAATCTTTCATATCAAAAGATTTGGACAAGTCCACCTTGAACTTTTAGATTCTACCAATGTCTTAACCCATAATCAACTTATCATCAACATAAAGAAGAACAATGATGATCACCAAAGAACTTCTTAAAATACATGCATGCATCAACATAAGTTCACTTGAAACCATGATACATCATGAAAGAATCAAACTTCTGATCCCACTACCTTGGAGCTTGTTTTAATTCATATAGACTTTTCTTTAACTTGCATACCAAATTTTCCTTACCTTTTGCTTTGAGACCTTCTGGTTGCTCCATATATATTCTCCTCTTCCAAGTCTCCATGAAAGAAGGTTGTTTTAACATCCAACTGTTAGAGTTCAAGATCCAAATAGGCAATTAGACTCGAAACAGTTTGGACTAAGGTCACCTTAACTGTCAGTGAAAAGATTTGATCAAAGTCAATACCCTTCTTTTGGTTGAATCCTTTCAGTACTAACCTCGCCTTATACTTTACCAACTAGCTACCATCTCTTTTTATCTAGAGCAACCACTTGTTCTTCATTACCTTTTTGCCTTTTGAAAGCTTTACAACCTCGTATGTATTATTCTTCTTCAGAGAATCCATATCTGACTTTATAGTTGTGAGTTAGAGATCTTTTTCTTCCCAATATGCAACATTTTACACATTCTCAGGCTCCCCTCAGTAGTGAGAAATAGGGAATTAGAACTTGGATACATTGTGGAAAGTCTTTTATCCCTTGTCGACCTTTGAAGCTGCGTTTCATTAATTGTTGGATCGAATTGCTTCCTTGATAATTATATTAAATGGATTTATCTTTTATATTCTCTGGATATGGTTCATATAGCTCATCTTCATCATATTGTATCTGATCACCATCAATGTGTGTTTGGTCACACATTTCATCTTCTTTACCTTTAGAATGCTCTATAGTTGAAGGAATTAGTGAAAAGCCAAATATGCCATCTAATGAGTTGTAGTATGATAATTTATCTCCACTCAGAATGTAACATCCTGTTCCCATACTAAGGGTTAGAACCCTAAAATTCGGTACATGTGAGATCAATGAGAGATTAAGAAAAATACATTTCATGCTCATGCATACTGTTAGCAAACACATATGTGAATTTAAATTTTTACTCACATTAAAATGACTGTATATGCATTCATTGACATTCCGGGTATAATTGAATTGTAATGTGATATTATTGAGAATTGGGGTTTAGTTGTGTTGAAAATTTAGTTGGAGTGTATATTTACTGATTTAGAATTTTTGGTGAAATTTAGAAAATTTTTGAAAATTTTAAAGGTATATCGGACTAGAAAAAAATGTCAAGTGGCAGAATAATTGATGAATAGTGGTATAAATAAATGTCAGATGGCAGTAGAAATTTTAATATGTGACATTGGGATTTATTGACAAGTGCTAATTAAAATTAAGAGACAATTGAAGTAGAAATTGGATTTGATTGGACTAGTTAAAGGAAAGAACTTAGTTAAAGCTATAAGAATGGGATATATGGCAAGTGACAAGTGTCACATGCCAAGCCATGTCTTAAAAACCCACCATTCTTTTAAGTTCAAAGATTATTTTGTTGTCTCTCACGATTGTCTCAAGCTCTCTTCTTTTTTTTCTTCTTCTTCTCCATTTTCGTTATACACTCACTCTCACTCACCTTCATCAACGTTAAATCTTACTCTCACTTTTCACTTGCTACTTTCATTTCCTTTTTCTTTTTCACCTTGCTACTAAAAGACCCAACCCATTCCTCCATAAAAGTTGATGATCATGGAGAGGAAAGAGCTAGGGTTTATTGGTGATTTTGAAGATCTTGAAGCTAACTCAAGTAAGTAGCATATTGTTCCTTATGATTTGTTGAATGAGATAAGTATGATGATAGTTTAGTGGTAAATGATCATGACAAAGGAGTTTAGTATATGCTAGAATGTTGGTGAAGAAATGACTATATATATATTGATGTTTTGTTTCATATAAATGCTAAATAATGGGTTAGGAGTTGTTTTATGGGTGATTGGTGTCATAAATGGTGATGAATATATATATGTGTAACGTGGATGGAGAATATGTATACTTATGTTTCATTTTGTGTAAACGATGAGTAAGAAATCATGAATTATGCTAAACATATTTTTAAGATGGATTGGTTGTGAAAATGAGGTCTTAATGAGAATTGGAAGTTGATGAATATAGAGATGAGTATATGACCTGTTTTGTGTTAATGGATGAGTATAGAAATGAAAATGAAGGAGTGATTCAAGTATGTTCTGTTATTAGTGTTCATGATCAATCACGGACTATAATTTGTTTATGGATGATCTGGAGTCGAAATGAAGTTGAGAATGAGGAGTGAATGGAGTTGAAAATGTGATCTTAGTATAAGATGTGTTAGGGTGAAATCTAGAATCAAAATTGGAAGAAAAATCTGGAAAATGTCCACTGAGTATGCTTAAGTCTTTTAGCCATAACTTTTTCTCTAGTTATCCAAATGAGATGATTCTTAGTTTGGATTAAACTAGAGACATATGGCTATATTTTTCATGAAGAGATCGAATTTAAATTCTGTCTTTAAGAATCTTAAAATTTGATATGAAATTAAGAACTGGGCGCAGTACACTATTGGATGATTGTATATGTTATGTTCTGTTTTGAGTGTATAAGAATGTGTTATATTTTGAGTGTTTATGATCAAGTACGAAATATGAAAGGTGAATGGATGATGTTGAGTTAAAATTAGGTATACTTGAAGAAGTATCCACTTGAGATGATGAAATCAAATAACTTAGAGACGTTGGTTTAGAATAAAAGAAAAGATAAAGAGAGGTAAAAGTTTGATATGAACTTCCTTGATTAAACTATATTGCTCTAGGAAGATTTTGATAAAATGGTCTCTATAAAAGTTGTAGATCATTCTTTTATCTTTCCATTAATATAAAATTTTCAATTTTTGAAGTTCTGGATCAAAAGTTATGAAGGTTTGAAGAAGAGAGGGGGAAAAAAATTCTGCAGGAACATGCAAAAAATGGTGAGTTAAAAGTCACCCTCGTGCATAAGCACGACAGTGACTTTGCCTAAGTAACTCACCCTGAATACCTTTGCTTCTTTTGTCCATAACGTTGTCATCTGACCTCCAAATGATTTGATTCTTAAACCAATAGACTCATAAGACATTGATCTACATCTCCACAAAAAATCATAGCTTTCTGAAATGGATTGGTTGATGAATTTAAGATGGAAATGTGACTGTGTTGAAATATGATAACTGGGATGATTTTTACTGAACATACTTTGGTAATTGAACTATATCTTGGTCTGTAGTTATCCAAAAGGAATTATTTTTTATTTTTAGTAAACTAGAGACATAGAGCTACAAATTTTGTGAAGAAATTGAGTTTTAATTCAGTCTCTAAGAATTTCAATTTCTGGATGGAATTTGCGTACAAGGCACTATTCCAATACAAGAACAGTCCGAAGATTTTTGTGGTATAACTTTCAGATTTCTGAACCAAATGGAATGATCTTGGTATCATTAGAAACTTAAGAGATAGGAGAACAACTTTCTAAAAGGTAGTGTTGCCAAATTTCTACATTTTCCTTGTTATAATGTTCATGAAAAATAGACCAGAATGTTTGGAATTTTGGAGATGATATATGAAGAAATGAGAGTTTGGATATTGTCTGATCTTATAATGTTAGAATAACATTAATGAGTGAATTGTTGGTATTAAAGTACAAATACATGTGTATAATAGAGATGAAGTGGTTCATATGATTAAAGTTGTGATTCAAAAAGAGGAGTAAAGTGTATCTAGTAAAAGTAAATGAGAAATGAGTTTTTATGAAAGCAAATGATGCTAAAAATGAGAATGTGATAAAATGTGAAATTTGATAATATACCCGGGATTTCATGAACATGCATCATACATATTCCATATACACACATGTGTATAAATGAATGCTTATAGTTGTGCAATTATTAATGTGTGTGCAACGTGTGTATTGCATAATTTTGATGTGCAGGATAAACATCTGCATTTAGACGTTTTCAGATCATGGAAGCTAATGCTAATCTGGAGCGTACTATGAGTAGACCTATATGGTCTTACTGTAACATCCCACCCCCGACGGGAAGGGTAGAATCGTAATTTGAAAAGGGGTGAGACTGATTAGGACTGATTGGAAATCTTCATGCATACTTTTATTTGTGAACAGTGAAATTTTGCACATGAAAAATAACTGTACATGCATTCATGACATTTCTCGGTATTTGTGCCTAAATGAAATTTTGTGATGAATAATGTGGTATTTGCGTTTGAAAATTAATTGGAGTGATTCCTGGTGTGTTTTACATTTTAGCGAAATTTTAAGAATTTTTCTAGAATTTTCCGGAAAAAAATTTCGGATCGGAAAAATCGTCAAGTGGCGAACCGATTGGTTTTCGGTACCAAAAATTTCTGTCAACTGGCACTAGAATGTTAGGTACATTATGTTGGGATCGAAATTGGGACTCTTGGAAATGATTTAAAGATGTAATTTTCTATTAGGATTATTTGATTAAAGCTTATTAATTGAACTTTTGTCCTTTTCTTCTCATTGGACAAGTGTCTTGGTGACTCATCCCCAATACATTTAATGCTTGCTTGCTTCATTCTCAGTTCTTCTAAGTTCAATGAATGAAAAAGATGAGTTTTAAATTGTTTTTGTTGTCATCATCCGAAAACCTTCTCTTCTTTGTCTCTTCATCGAATTTCTTTAATTCCTCTAGTTAATTGTTACTTTCCTCCAACCTTAAAAGCCTTCCTTATATGTTTACAAACTTAAACCTTCTACCTACTTACCATGATGAGAACCGTGCATGGGGTTGAGAAGTGAGAAAGTAGAGTAGTTGGAGAAATTAAGAGGAAGCTTTAAATTGGTAAGACTTTAATTATGCTCTTTAAGTAGTAGTGGTTAGATGCATTGATTGGAAGTTATTGTTCATTAAATGTGATTTATGATGCATTAATTTCATGAAACCTATGGTTTGATTTGTTGGGTGTGAGTGTGTGTTTGGGTGAGGATGAGTGAATGAACATGGTTTACATTGATTTTGACTTGGTTTGGATTGATCTTTGTAAGGCTAAATTAATGGAAATTGAAAGAAAAACAATTGTGTGTGTGCTGCCATTGTTAAGGCAAGGTGCTTAAGTGAAGGTCTTGATGACCTATTGGCTGAATTCTTATCTCATTAGGATGCTTATT
>JANKOD010000192.1:9405302-9416060 GCA_026284645.1 Erythroxylum acuminatum
AGCATGATTAGGGTATGATCACCCTTTAGCTTTTTAAGCATATCTTGATCTATAGAGCTCCGATTAAGATGGTTCTTAATCCAAAACAAACTAGAGACTTAGAGCTATGATTTCTTTGAAGAAGTCAAATTGAAACTCTTGTTCAAAGATTTCCAAATTCTGTTCACGAACAGAAGAAATGAGTTCAAGCATGGTGACTGATTTGTAGGAGCACGCCATTAAACGTATTGTGAGGAAAATTTTTAGGATGTTATGAAAATGAAGATGAACCGATGATGGTTAAAGAGATTACAAGAAACCACGCTCAAGTATTATGGTATTTGTAAGAGTTGGATTCCGGAATCAAGCGGGTTCCAACAAATGTATGAGTCTACAAGAGTTGGGTTCCGAAATTAGGATCCAACAGGTTCAGCTTCATGAGAGAATAAAATGGCATTAAAGTCCCCAACTACAATCCACGGTTGATTTCCAACATTGAGTTTGGTATTTGAAAGGGCAGACCAAAGATCTTTCCTATGATTATAATTATTTGATCCATAAATACAGGTAACAAAAAAGACAGAATCATAATTCATAGGGGTCACCTCTAAATGAATCAATTGATCAGTAGTAATAAGAGGAGAACACCAGAATCGATCTGGGTTCCAAGCTACCACTAACCTGGTACATGAAGCATGATCTAAATTACTACAATAATGCCATCTAGGAAACATTGTAGGCCATATATTATTCAAAAGGAAATGAGACTTGATCCTAGACTCTATCAAACACACAAAAGAAACCGACAACATCTTAAGGAAAGATTTCACAGCTAGCTTTTTTTTTTGGGTTGTTTAGACCTCTAATATTCCAAAAACCTAAATCCATAACATTATACAAAAGAAAAAAACTACTGCTTTTTTCTTCTAGATTTTCTACTTTTCCTAATGGTAAAATCCGCCTCTGCCCCTTCCATCAAACCCGACTCTGAGAATCACTAGAGTTATTTGGAACCACATCAGATTTAGGAGAGGCAATAGAATTACCTGCTTTGCTCACACCAGGACAGTTAGCATCTTCAAGGCATCCATTAGAGTCATCCTGCTTCTGCTGAATTTCATTGCCATTTCTTTGCTTATTGAGGGTTTCAGCATATCTACTCTCCTTAAGACTGACTTGTTCCTTCACTGGACTTTGCTCCTGACCACATTCCTTTTTGTTGGTTTACACTTATAGGTAGTGAAATATTCTCCTTTTCCAACTCTTGTTGTGTCCCAATCTCAAACTTATGACCTGTAGGTTTCCATTCCTTCTTCTGTGTATTCTTCTTAGGCTTCCATCATATTCTATCTCAATCTCCTTGAAAGTCACTTGTCCCTCATCATTATAGGTAGCCAACTGAAAAGATGGAGGCCAGCTCCTCTCCAAATCTAATTCTACATAACATTCTGGCATATAAGATTCTGGACATCCTAACTGCGCGAGAATCTATAAGCAGAGGTTGTCCCACTGCATTAGCAATCCTACCTAACCCCTCATTGTTCCAATATTCATAGGGAATATTATAAAACCTTATCCAGACAGGGGCATACCTAATATCCTCCTGTTCCTCTACATTCAAGCTCCATTTCCGTAAGAACAAAGGCTTCCCTTGCATATGCCAAGGGCCCTTCTCTAGAACCTCATTCATACCACATTCCGAATCAAACTTGAACAAAAACTTATTTGAACTAGTTACCATAATTTCTGTTAAACCGCTTGCTAGCCAAGATTTAGAAATGCTCTCTGAACCACTGGGAAGGTAGGACGCTTACCAATGAAGAAGCCTATCAAAGCGTGTCAAAATTTTACTGCTCCTCTCTGCGCTAGTTCTGGTGACGGGATGACAAAAATTTGGTCGCCCTTAATCTCTGGGAGGTAGTAGGCCAACTCCTTAACATTCGAGGGTTCCTCCACTAGGTCGAATACAACAGATTTCCAAGTTTGTGTTAGGGGTTTCACCGATGCTCTATGGTCTTGAGAGTTTAAGGAAATCTCTAGACCAGTTGGCTCATATATCGTTTCAGACTGGTTTCCTGCGGCTATCTTAACAGGGGAGGGGATTGAACGGTTTGGGTCAATGTTTTGGGAATTAGGGTTTGAGGGTGGGGTCGAAAGGGGGTGTCTTGATGATGGAACAGAGATTTGGACTACGGGGACGCGAGGTGGTAATGGGGAAGAGAAAAAGTAGTCATAGTTTAGGAGGGGTCAAAGCACACCGACGATCTACAAAGTAATCGACACTCTGCTATTCTCTCTCTCTCACATCGCTCTTTCAATATTTACCTCAGCATCCTAGAAAATTATATAATATTAATTAATCAATATATAATTCATCATCGTAGAAAATTAGGAAGAATGTTCCATCATTTTTTATTATTATTAATTTGAGAAATCTTTGACTAAAGTACATGATATTTTAAAAATAATTATCAAATTGTCATTGAAAAAGTTATCACTAATATTTTAGAACTAAGATAACTTAAATAAAGTGAATATTAAATTCATATTGTATATCGAATTAAAATATTATATAATGAACTGATTGAGTTATTACAAATAAATCATATACAAAATAGTTATTCAAAACTACTTTAGTTCTAATGTGTTTATAAAATCAATCTTGACTTATGAGCATAAATTTTCTAATTAGATAAATAAAGAATTTTAATTTATATAATCCTAAATATTATTTAGTATTGTAAATTTATAGCTATTGTAATATATTCAAGAACTTAATAGATCATACATAAAAATTAAGTAGAGAAAAATATAATTTAATTAGGTTGGACTCAATTACAAAGCTAAAAAAATTTTAAGATCGAATATAAGATATTTAATAGTTAATTATAATTTTTATAAAATATTAATTTAAATTATAAAAATTTTAAACCTTATCATAAATAAGCATAAGTTTTAAAAGTACTAGCATTCTTGATATATCTCTCTTTTCATCACTTATAAAATTATCTTAACATGTTCATATGAATTTTGTTAAAAGTTGAATACTTGTTCAGTTATGTTGATTTGTTATTATTTATTTTAAAAATTAATTTTACAGAAAATGTTTAAAAATTCATAATAAAGTATGATTAAAACTTAATTTTTATTATATTTATGAATTAATTATATTATAAAATTAAGGGTTCATTACCCTCAACCGTGTGGTTTGATCTTTTTCTTCATTTTAATTCTTTTAATCCCAATAATACGGTCACTATTATTTATATGTACTATTGTTTAACCACCATACAATTCTTTATTTTATATTTCGTTATTTTTTGTCCAATCATAACTTCAAAATAATATCTTAATAAAAATTTAAAAATTTAACAATCTATCATTTTAGATAAAAATTAGATGAAAATCTAATAGAATAAAAAAGATTATATGATAATTAAATAATACCATAAGATATAAGAGATAGTTTTCAAAACATGCATACTAAAAGAAAAAAAGTCTCAATTTATTTAACCTTATAATCAATATTGTAATATCCCGTTCCCATACCAAGGGTCAGAACCCTAAAATACGATACATGTGAAATCAATGAGAGATTAAAAAAAAAGCATTTTCATGCTCATGCATACTGTTAGTAGACACACATGTGAATTTGAATTTGTGCATACATTAAAATAACTGTACATGTATTCATTGATATTTCAGGTATAACTAAATTGTAATGTGATATTATAGAGAACTGTGGTTTTTATGTGTTGAAAATTGATTTGGAGAGTGTAATTGTTGATTTAGAATTTTTGGAGAATTTTAGAAAATTTTCTGAAAATTTGAGTAAATTTTGGACTAGAAAAAATGCCAAGTAGCAAGACAGATGATAAATGGTAGTAGAATTTACTGTCAAATGGAAATGAAATTTTTGATAAATGATTTTGGGATTTATTAACAGGTGTCAATTAAAATTGGGAGACAATTGGAGTAGGAATTGGATTTGATTGGACATGTGGCAAGTGATAAGTGTCACTTGCCAAACAATGTCTTAAGACCACTAATCCTTAAGTTTTAAAGATGCCCCTTTTTGGTTTTGTCCCCCACAATGCTTTAAGTTAAAAGAAGCTTAGGGTTTTGTTTTTGGCTCTCTCCATCTTCCCCTTCGTGGCTTCTCTTCTCTTCTTCTTCTTGATTTTTATTCTTCAAATCTCCACCCACATTGAACCTCTCATCTTTCAATTTCTACTTCCTTCATGTTGTCTTCTTCATTGTCTTAAGAAAACCTAAACCTTTCAACGTCCATGATGATTTACATGGGATGCATGGAAAATTAGGGATTCTTGGTGATCTTGAAGAGTTTGAAGAATTAGAAGCTAAACCAAGTAAGTTATGCTTTAAATGCCATGGGTGTGCTTAAATGAATCAAGATTGATGAAAAAATTGAGATTTGATGACTTGATATGCAATGCTTATGTATGTGTCATGGGTGATGAAAAATTTAAGTAAATGTCTTGTTTTTGGATATGTATGATGAGTAGTGATTCATAAATCGTTATAGAGATGTTTTGGAAGTTGGATGATCCATATAATGTGTTTGGATGAGTGAATTCAATTGATGAATGAATGAACATGTGGATATTCTGTTTTAGGGTTAATGATCAAATATAGATCATGAATGGGTTTGTAAATGTTATTGAGTTGAAATGGAGTAGAGAATGAAGAGTAAATGAAGTAGAAAAGGGTGATCTTTGTACAAGTTATATTAGGTGTAAAATCTGGAAAATTGGAAGATGATTGACTGGAAAATTGTTCCCTGAGTATGCTTTAGTCTTTTAGCCATAACTTTTCTTTAGTTACCTAAATGAGTTGATTCTTAATTTGGATTAAACTAGAGACATATGGCTGCATTTTTCATGAGGAAGTTGAATTCAAATTTTGTTTACAAGAGGCTCGAAATCTGACCTGAAGTGGAAAAACTGGGTATGCTTATGTGAAAATTTGCCGCAGCAAACTCCTTACTTCACCGCGGCGACCTTGAAGAATTTAGCTAGGATTTCTTTCGGGTAAAGTTCGTCGTGGCCAACTCTAGGTTTCACCGCGATGAACTTGTGAAAATTTCTCTCTGAAGGAGTTCGTCGCGACGAACTTCTGACTTCGTTGCGGTGAACTTTTCTCTACACTGAACATGTATCAGTATTTTGGGAATATCTTCTTCTGTAGTTATTCAAATGGATTGATTTTTTATTTGGAGTGAACTAGAGACATAGGAATACAACTTATATGAAGAAACATAATTTTAATTCAGTCTCTAAGACTTTCAATTTCTGGATGGAAATTGAGTATAGGATACTGTCTCAGAATAAAAGCAGTCTGAAAATATTTGGAGTGTAACTTTCATATTACTGAACCAAATTGAATTATTTTGGTGTCATTAGAAACTTAAGCCATGGGGAACACTTTCCTAGAAGAAAGTGTTACCAAATTACTTCATTTTCCTAGTCAGAATGTTCATGGAAAATAGACCTGAAGGTCTGGAATTTTAAGAGATGTTATAAGAAGAAATGAGAGTTTGGATAATGTTTGATCTTTTAATGTTGGAATAACATTAGTGAATGAATTGTTGGTATTAAAGGATCCAAAAACATATCTATAATGGAAATGAAGAGGTTCATCCGATTGTAGTTGTGATTCAAAGGAAATGAGTAATGGGTATTAAATAAAAGTGAATGAGATTTGGATACTATGAGAGCTAATAATGCTAGAAATGAAATGACGAGTAATTGAATTATGAATTTTGATTCTAATAGTTTTATTGAGGTGTAAACCTAAGTACAAATTGTACTTTGGTGAGTTTTGAAATATAATTGATAATGTGATGAGAATAATGGAAAGATACATGGGATTGTCATTGAACACGCATTGTACATATTCCATATTTGTGCATAAACGAATACTTATAATTATGCAATTATTCATGTGTGTGCAACGTATATATTGCATAATTTTGATGGGTAGGATAAACGTTCGCGTTCAGACGTTTCCAGATCATGGAAGCTAATGCTAATCTTGAGCATACTGTGAGTCGACCTAGATGATCTTACTTACGGTTTGTTCTATTTAAATTCTGCATTGAATTGCTACTTAAATGTGAATTGGATGAACTAAGTACTTTTTAACTTGATTGTTAAATGCCGGACCTAGTTCTGAATAAAAATGTGAACATGCAAGTTAGTGAAAAAGTGATTCTCAACTTAAATTTTAAATGTCGGACTAAAGGCCGATGACATGTGAAAGTGACTGATTAAAAATATGTGAATGAGATGGATTCCATTACATGAATGAATGAAACGTAAAGGCAATTGTGACCAAAGTAGCCACCGAAAAGAGCTTAAAGCTCAGAATGTGAAAAAGAGCCTTGGGCTCAGTGTGAATGTACCCAATATCCACTAAGGGATATGAGACATTATCTGATACTGCTCGGTATCCACAAGGGATATGGGCCAGCTCGGTATCCATTAAGGGATATGAGCTAGTAAATCGGCATTCGGTCACAACAACGTAATAAATGAAAGTGAGTCTCATTGGCATTGTATTATAACTGATATGTGCATTTTTTTAAATGATTGATTTGATTGCTCTGAATGTGATGTTACATGTTAAATGATGTGATGTGTTATGTGATTGAGTGAGCCATCAGGGATGGTCACTCACTGAGTTCGCAAAACTCACCCAAAATTTGCAATATTTTTCAAGCTCAAAAGAGTTACCCCATTGGGTAAACGGGAGTGTAGCCACTGCATTCAAGTAAGAAGTAGAGGTCAGGATCAGTTCGCGCCTGCATTTGTTCTTTCTCATTTGTGTATTTCGCAATTTTTTGTATCATGTGTATTTGAATATGTTTCTGTATTTAATAATTTTCCAAATTGGAAATGTTTGTAAATGATTTTGCAATGTAATGACACTATGATTATAAGTGTTATGTATTTGAATTGGGCCTGGTTTGATTATTGATTTCTGCGTACGCGTATGTTATTTTGAAAAATTTGTACTGAGTTTCGAGTGTCTGAGTGTTTGACCGTTCTAGCATGCCACCCTTATGGGAGTCACACTTGGACATCACTCAGGATGTCGGGTAAGTGTCTTGCATGAGTAGGGTGCTACACAGAAGATCAACACCTCACTCACACTCTTAGAACACCACATCCCAATTCCTAACCACCTTCTTCTACTCTAGGTTATAAAGTCCAAAGTCAAACTGATCACCACCATTTCTAATAAATATGCAAGGTATCGACTTTGAGTTAAGCTTCTTTCTCTGATCCTTGGCTACGTGTCTAAATACCTTGCATCCAAAAACTCTCAGATGACGATATATGGATCCTTGCCAGTCCATGCTCTCTTAGGAATCTTAAATTCTAACAGAACTAGGAGAGTTTGATTTATCAAGTAGGTCATTGTTTAGCCTTCTTCTCTTCAAAATTTCTTTGGCAATATAGACACCCTAATCATGCAACAAGCCATCTTCACAGCGGTTCTATTCATCCTCTCAGCAACCCCATTATGCTATGAAGTCCTTAATTTAGTTTTATCATGTCTAATGTCATGTGATGTACAGTATTCTCCAATCATATTGGAAGTATGCATCCCTCCATTATCTATTTACAGGCACTTTAGCTTCCCTTTCTACCATAATATGAAACTTCTTGAAAGTTTCAAACACTTAACTCTTATAGTTCAATATGTATACTCAATTTTTTCTTAAAGCATTATCAATGAATGTAACAAAATATATGTTATCTCTTAGTGACTCGTCGTTAATAGGACCACAAAAATTTCAATGACCAACTCCAATAACTTTGACTTCGTTGTAGATCTTCTTTTGAAAGAGACTTTATGCTACTTTCAGTCAAGCAATGATCGTACGGATTAACCAATTATGAGTTTTTACCTAAGATAAGGGATTTTCCAACCAGCAACTTTAATCCCTTCTTACTCATGTGTCCTAATTGTTGATGCCATAGATTTGGTGAAGTTTCCTCATTGGTTGTGTATACTTCCCAACCACCATACACCTTTAAGCATTTCTTCTATGGTGAGCAACATAACTCTCATCAGGCAACTATCATCACTCATTTGGACGGTTTTCACTTCTTATCCCCCAATGTGTATTAAAAGCCTTCTTGATCTAACACACTCGTCCATAACAAATTCGGCCTTAGATTGAGGATCTGTCATACATCTCTTAAGGTCAGTAAGAATCTAACATTTTTTAAAACCAGGATATCACCTATACTGACTATCTTAGTGGAACTTAAGTTTCCATCTTGACACTCCCGAAATCTTCACTCTTGTAGCTTGAGAAGTAGTCCTTTTTTGGAACACAATGATAAAATGCTCCTGTGTCAATTAGTCTTTTAGAACCAACATTGCTAACATGGAAGCATTTACTAAGTACACAAACTAGGGACACCTCATCATCCGTGTTTGAAGCAATTGTAGTTGTAATCTTGTCAATGCCATCATTTTGATGTTCTTCTTTTTCTTATTCCTCTTCCATGTATAGTAGAACCTTTTAATGTATCCTGGCTTATCACAATAGTGACATGTCTTTCACCTCTATACTTTGAATAGTTTTTAAACTTGCCATGACCACCCCTACTCTTGTTCCTTTCCTTACTTTCTATCACGAAAGCCTGCACGTTATCTACTCCAATCTCTTTTCTTCTAATTTCTTCAATAAACATGCTTTCTTTAATTACATCCAAAGAGAGCACTCCTTTAGGAGCTAAGACACTAATGGTCACCACTAGTGTTTTTGAACTATCCGGTAATGAACTCAATAGGAGCAGGACTTGAAGCTTATCATCAAGAATGAGCTTTGTGGAGGTAAGTTTGTTAATTATGCCATAGAAATCACTTAGATGCTTCGACACTGATTTCCCAACATTTAACTTCAAATTCACAAGCCTCTTAATCCGAGAGGTCTTATTATGAGCAGTCTTCCTTTTATATAGACCTTCTAACTTCTTCCATAGCTCAAAAGGATTTATTTCTTGAGACACACGGTTAATATGCTAATATCAATCCATTATTTGATAGTGCCCAGAGTTTTTTGCTTCATCTCTTCCCATTCTCTAGCTGACATCTTTTCATGTTGTAAAGGAACATCATCTTTCACACCTCTATCCAAATCAATAGGATCAAATATATCCTTGTAACATAGAAATTCCTCCATCATGGGTCTCTATATCGAGTAATTTGATGACATTAGCTTGACCACAGAGTTGTTTCCACCTTCTATTATGCTGGTTCTGATATGACTTGTTGGGAGAAAAATACACAACTATCTAAAAGATCGTCCAAATATTAACAACAAGAAAGAACTCTTTTAAGTTGTAGTAGCAAAACACATAGAACAATAAGAAACTAAACAACGAAACAGACACTAAGATTTAACATGAAAACCCCTCCAGTGTAGAGGAAAAAACTATAGGGAAAACTAACAAACAAGTCCACTAAACTCAATAAGGATTTACAAGAAAAGTTGATCTCTCACCCCCTCAATAACAAGTTATCTCACAAAGTTTCAAGATCGAAACCAAATTTGATATCAAAATCAACAATCACTCAAAATAATCCCAAAAACAGTCAAATAAGGATGAGAATACAACAGTTTTTGCAATTTTTTTGTTTTTCCTTACTTTTGGATGTTGTGGTCATGCTCTGTACAAAAATCTATCTTTTTTTATTTTATTTCATGAAATAAAATTTTCTACCACTTACACGATCACTTACACAGCTGTGTAAGTAATCATGTATCTTTCCAGTACCGTTTTATTTGAAAACATACATAGATATATAGAGTTACATGATCTCTGCACACGGTTGTGTATCTTCGCACGTTTTCAAAGACTTATACGGTTGATCTACATGGTAGTGCAAGTCAAGACACAAACCATAAAGGCATCTACGACCACAGAAAGTCTCATAATAGGGCTAGAAACTTAACTAGGTAAACATTAGGGGGCATTTTTTAATGGTAATTGGACCTCGAATCCAGCAATTAAAAGTTGATCTTGTGTTCTATAAACAACATGGCTCATCTATTGTGGTTTACTACGGCAAGTCAAAGGTTTTGTGGGATAAGTTGGCTAATTATGAGCAATTGTTGATATGTCAAAATGGTAGATGCAATTGTGAAATTATGGCTTAGTTAGAGAAGTAGAGAAAGGAAGAAAGGGTTCATCATTTTCTTATAGGCTTGGATGAAAAAATATATGAGACTTTGCATTCCAATCTCTTAGCAATAAATTTATTGCCTCCTTTAAATATAGTGTATTCCACGTTGATACAAAAGGAGTGACTTCGATCTATTACACTTGTGAAAGAAGAAATAGGAGAAGTAATGAGTTTTATAGTTTAAGTTTCCAGTGGGATGAAAGGACGAGGAGAACACGGGAAAGTAATGAAGTGGTCTGCTTAAATTTTAAGCAGGTTGGCCATGATGCTGAAAATTATTTTTAACTAATTAGATATCCTAATTGGTGGGTATATCATCCTCATACTAATGGACGTGGTGGTGGCAGTTATGGACGTGGAGTTGAGTATAATCAAGCAACAGTTAGAGGTGTTGATGTGTGTGGAAGAACTCCTCACACTTATGTCACTACTATATCATCACCTCCAGCAATAATGTTGGGCCCCAAACCTTTTTTGGAAGCTAGAACTGTTAAGTGGGAACTTATTGACAATTATTCATGTGTAAAGAAAGGAGAATTATTGAATTTGAAA
>JANKOD010000192.1:9419656-9436863 GCA_026284645.1 Erythroxylum acuminatum
TTTATGTAGATACACTTTATGATTTTGTGAATTAACTTTGATTGCCTTGCGTTTTGTAAAAGATTTCATGTATGAACTTTTGATACTGTTGTTAAGATTGCCTGGAGTTGAGATTGCCTTGAGTGGACTAGAGAGTCCTGAATTTGTGGTTGGATGTGAATATAGAAGTATGTTTAAAGGTGTTTGCAACTTTTGGGATTTTTAACACACAGCCATTATGCTGCCCAAATTTAAAAAAAAAAGAAAGAAAAGAAAGAATAGATTTTCAGTTAGCCTTGCATAGTCAGATTAAGGGTACCGTGAGTGTCCTTAACCCGATTATGTGGCGGTTGTCATGGGCCCGATGTGGTACCGGGTCGTGACAATTTGTTTGACTCTAGCATAAATGAAGGTTTGCCATGAAAAGAGACTATGCTTTAACTGCAATGAGAAATCCATACCTAGGCATCATTATAAATCTTCATAACTTCTATGCTAATTAGTCGAGGATGGTGAGAAAACCTCTTTATCCATTTCAAATCTCTCCTTTGGCTATTTAGATCTTCTCCCACTAGTGGTTGAGAAAATGTCATCTATTGACTTTCTAATTCTCCTAATGATCTCCTTTATGCACTTGAGGGAAAGTTAGTCCTAAGAGCCTTCATTTAGAAGGAACTTTGATCAGACAGTCATCATTTTGGTGGATATTAGTTCAACCTACAATATTATTCAGTCCTATATAGCTCAACATTTGGGTCTTTTTATCCCACCATTTCATTATCTAAATTTCATTGTAGGTAAAGGTATCTCCCTCCAATTTATAAGCCTTTCTTCTTAAGTTTTACTATACTCGACCCAAACTTATTTCTCAGTAGACTTCTATTTACTACCCATTTGTGGAATATATTTGGCCTTAGGGATCCAATAGCTAGCAAATTTTTTTGAAGTCCTTTTTCAGTATTGAAAATTATGTATGAAATTTAAATATCAAGGAGTTCGAGTTCATTTATAAGGCAAACTATCTTATCTCTCTCAAATATCCACGAATCAACTCAAACTCATGGATAAAATAGAGGCCATCTTCTTTGTTTTCAAGATTGAGATGGTTACTTTATCTTCACAATCCAAACCACTCTTTAACTCTACCACACCTCCCAATTTAATTCTTAAGTTACAAACCTTTCACGATCGGTTTTCTCCTATATTTGTTAAACCCAAAGGTTTTCCCCTATCTTTACCTTTTGACCATGATACCCCTCTATTATCAACCACAGGTACCTTTAATTTTTGCCACTATATATATCCTCACTACTAAAAATTAGAAATAGCCTATCTAATCAACAAGATGCTTATTGAGGACATTATTCAGTTACATAATAGCCCTTTCTTATCTCATGTACTTCTAGTGAATAAAAAATAGGCTTGGCACTTCTATGTTAACTATCATGCCTTAAAAGATGTAATCATTCAGTATTATTTTCCAATTTTTTATTGTTGATGAACTACTAGACAAATTTTATAGTGCCAAAATTGATGAAATAAAAAGACAACATTTCAAACACACTATGGTCATTACAAATTTCTTGCAATGCCTGTTAGGTTCTTCAATGCTCCTTCAACATTTCAAAGAGTACTGAATCATATATTTTCACATATTTCTCATAAGTTTGTGTTGATATTACTTGAAGATATATTAATATCTAGTCCATATTGAGCAGGAAATCTACATCACTTAAATGCAGGTCTCTTTATCCTGTAACAAAATTCTTTTTGTGTTAAATTAGTAAATTGTGAATTTGGTGGTCAATCATTTACATATTTTGGTCATGTAATTTTTATTAATTATGTCTCAAAAGATTCTAAAGAAATTGAGGTTATTATGGAGTAACATTTACTAAAATCAATTAAAGAGCCATAAGGATTTCTTAGTTTAGCTAGATACTACTATGATTGCCTTGTTCCTTGCCTTCAAAGAATTTTTGAACGTAATCCATAAGCTTTTACTACGTTATACTCCATTCGAGAGTAACTAAGGAATCATCCTCATTATTTTGTTAAGGATGGATTAGTGATCTATGAAAACAAAATTTTTGTTCTGGTAGATTTTTGCTTATCATCCAATCCTCCTTTAAATATTTTATAACTCTCCACTAGGGGGTCATGTTGGTGCTCAATGCACTTTAGCACATCTTGCCTCCACCTTTTACCTGTCCAACATATGTCAATCGGTCCAAGAGTTTATGGTCTAGTGTACTATTTATGAAGAGTTTAAGCTTCTAAATATTACTTCTCAAAGCCTTTTACAACCTCTTCTTATACATGGTAAGATTTATGATATCCTCCTCACATATTTTATTGCCCAATGGCCTATTTCTAGTGGAAAAATAACAATTTTAGTAGTCATTGATCACCTTTCAAAATATATATACTTTTGTATTGTAGGCTCTCATATAACTATTCCTCAGCTTGTTGATATATTTGTTAAAGATATATGTCATCTCATCAAAATTTTCTCCATTAGAATCTTTGATCATGATCCTCTATTTATGAGTTCTTTTTGGAAAAGTATTATTTAAATTCTATGGTATCTCTTTGTTATGAATAACTCTTACCATCCTCAATCTGAGGACTAGACTAAAATTTTAAATCATTGTCATGAAGATTATTTGTTTGCTTTGTCACTCACTAACCAAAAACTTGGATACAATACTTGCATTGGAATGAATTAAACGAATTTTTAGGCATTCTTATTTTGAGCATACTCCATTTGAGGTGGCTTATGGTAGTGCTCCTTCACTACTGTGTGGTTACATTTTTATAGTCTGCCGATGTAGCTTCTATGAATGAATTACTAATTAATCTAGATCAAATTATTGTTAAACTCTAATCTAACCTTATATGGGCTCAATTACATATAAAATCTCAAGTTAATCTTCATCGCACAAATATTCAATTCTAAGTACGTAATCAAGTGTTTGTGAAATTCAAACCATACTATCAATATTCGACTGCTCATCCTCAATATAACAAGCAATCCAAAAGATATTTTGGCTCCTTCAAAATATTGATTTGCATCGGATCAGTAGCTTACAAACTAAACTAGCTTAAAAACTAAACTTGTCTTTTGAAACTTGAATTCACAATGTCTTCTATGATTCTCTTTTAAAGAAGACAAAAGGGTCAAATTAGATACTAATATTTTTATCAGAAGCTAATTTAAACCTAAAGTTTCAACACGTTTAAAACCCAATAAGAATTAGGTTTGGTAAACATTGTACATGATCTAGTGCTGGTGTAAAGCATGTAAATATTGTACATGTTCCTAACTCTAATTGGCCTAAACAAATAGGAAGAGTACAAATGATAAGAAAAATGTGAATGATCATTTGTAATCATATTATTTAAAGTATGTCAAGACTGCTTATCACGGTGCCAAAGAACTTAGTAAAGAACCGAGACTTGTGCTCATCAACTTTTTCTCAAGAATAGATGAAATTACAGCAGTCAATTTCTTGTTCACATTGGGACCTATACCACTAATGGATAGAAGCTCATCATAGGATGGTTGCTTAGTTCCTCCAAATTCCATAGGTATTGATCCTTTCAAGACAATCATCAGATATTGCAAGGTCAAAGACATATAATGATTTAACTTATGACTCCTTTGTTTCGAGAAAAATTCAACAAGAAAAAAAGAACATACCATCGGGGAAAATACATCTCTATTATCAAATGATCTTAACAGGTAAAGAGAGGACTTTATCATCATATCATTATTATGTTATTTGAAGATTACTATTTTGCCGCGCATACAAAGTGACAAAGGAGGAATTGGTGTTTGGCCGTCAAATGAATCTAAAATTTTATGACCTAATATGTCCAAGAAAAGAATGACTCTTCAACTTCATCCAGCAAAGATAAGGCGCAAGATATCATGTAAGTAGTAAAATAGTAAGATACAAACTAGAATATTCTTCAGAGACAAGCCCTAAAATTACAAAGTATAACTGCTTACGCATACTAGGAATGAAATTAAACTACCCTTAAGTGTAGACATAAAGATTTGGACGTTTATGCCATAAAACTCACAAAAAATGCTTAAAATCTGCATTCATTTTCCCTAGCATTGCTTTGTACTAGTTTTTTTCCCTTAGGTCACCATGGTTTCAAATTACAATCCTTAAATGCAATTACGATAGAAATATTATGATTGTGATCCGAAACGTGACCACTATTTGTTAGAATTACGACCACATCTTTTTGCAATTGCCTCTTGACCATTTAATACAATACACTAAATAGACATCTACATGCATAGCACAAACTAAGGGTGTGTTCAGATCCTTTTTTTTCGTTGTTGTTTTTGTAAAAAATGAAACAATCTTGCAAAACTTGTTTGGCTAAAGATTTTTTTCATTTTTTTGTTGTTAAAAATAAAAATGGCAATGATTTTTTGAAAACGTAAAAAAGAAGTTTCAATGTATTTTGAAAACAGGTTTTCATATTTAACGAAAACGATTTCCCTGCGCCGACTCCGTCTTTAGCCTCTTTTGCTATTTCTCCGCCATTACATCTTTTTTCATCTTTTGCTTTCTTCTACGTTTTCTGCCGACTTTGATTTCCAGTTTTGTTATCATCTGCTTATATGTGTGTTGTAACTCATTCCTCGATTGCTATTATTTGCATTGAAATATAACATGTCCATCACCTTAAATTCATCAACGTTGTTTTGTTTCATAAGAGAGGCCCTTCTTATGTTTCTCACTGGATAGTGCTTAGGGATAGCATAACGACATGTACTTGTCTCAGATATGCAACTTGATCACCTAGCTGAGGAATATAACGATATCCCTCCTCGTGCTTTGACAAATCCTGAAATGGAAAAAGTGAATCGAAAGTTGTAATATGAAAGTATCTTACATGTCTTGAGTGAAGATGGGATCATTTGTTTACCTTGCCTAAAGATAAAGTAAAAAGGTTACAATTTAAAAAACGTCTAGTTCATTAGTAAGAATTAGATTTGATGAACAAGTAGTTGTGTTCCTAGGTTTGGAGCATTGGTAACTATATTAAAACACCTAATATTTTTGTGGTATCATTATTCACGTTTGTATTCACATTTCTAATTGGTCAAGGTACTCCTTAAAAGATCTGTTTCTGTAATAAAATGCTCGTTTCATTTAAGATCTCCACTATTTAGAACAGGATTGAAGCTATAGTTTTGAATTGTTGCTTAAATGGTGAAAGCTTTAGAGGATTTTCTTAAAGTCATTTAATATGTTGATATAAAGAGATGTGGTTTTTAAGATAAGAAGATTGCGTGAAAGAAGAAAAGAAGAGAGCTTACAGAGAGGAAAGAAGAGTGAATAGTAGGGTGGTCCAATATATTAATTTGTCAAATCATTGAATAGTGAGGGGAGAACAAATAGTTGCTTGAAAGAGGAAAAGAAGAGAGCTTGCAGAGAGGAAACAAGAGTAAATAGTAGGGCGGTCCAACATATTAATTTGTCAAATCAATGAATAGTGAGGGTAGAACAAAGAGTGGTGGCAAAGAGAAGCTTGCAGCAGTGAAGAAAGCTGAAGTAGGGTTGTTGGCTTGACCATCATGCATATATTATGAATTTGCTTAAATTTACATTATTATTTTTATGCTATAAAATCAAATTTACACCTTTATTTTTGTTCAATCATTTCCATGCACTTTATCCAATTTAGCATTTACTATGGTTGTCTCATGTTTATTTTGAACCATGTTTACCATTTAATATTTTGTAGAAATTGTTATGATTCATGTCACTTATATGTGGTTACATTTAGTGATGGAAGGTTTGAACAATATGAACGATTCTAATGATTGTGTGGAAATAAACAAAAAATATAGGGTATGGAATGATACCATAGAGATGTATTTAATCTCCTTGATGGTTGATGAAGTGAAGAAGGGAAATTAAACGACTACTATCTTTTTCAAATCTGATTGGAAGAATATTAAGGCAGGGCTCCAAACAAAATTCAATAAGGAGTATACTGATATTCAATTAAAGAATAAGTATAATGGAATAAGGGCTAGATTGAAGAATTTTAAGAACGTATTGAAAGAAACATGAATCAGCTACAACTCCTTTACTGGTGAAGTTAATGCTACAAATGAATATTGGAAAAATCTATTTAAGGTAAAATATGCCCTTTTTATTAATATATCATAGTATATAATATTTATTCTCATATTCATTTTTCATCATTATAGGTGTATAAAACGACTCACAAATTCAAGAAAAAATGATGTAAGAAATTTTCAGACTTATGCCATATTTTTGGAGATACTACTACAACTGGTGAGCATGCACATCCATCAACTAAATCTCCATTGAATAGTACAGAAGAGGAACATGAAAATGATGTTGATGAAGATTACTCGTATAATGAAAAAAAGATCAAGATATAAGTTTTATATCTAAGGGAAAGAAATCTCCTAAGAATAAGAAGGCAAAGAAGACACATTCTAACATTATAGAAGAGGTCTTGGTTGTACATGGTGAACAATCAAAAAGGAAGAATGATTTACTTGTGAAAAAACTGAGTAAAACATCATCCACCGCAAAGAGTAGATCTCAAGAGTATAATATAATGATGGAATGTATGAAGTCCTTAGATGAATTGGGTGCTGTCGATGTGCAATATGGAAAAGATATAAAGGCTTTACATGATTCTCCACTTTATAGGGATATTTTTATAAAGATAACAGATACAAGAAAGTTGCATTGGATTATGTCGCTTTAGTTATATTTCTTATTATTGCATATTGAATTCTTATTAATTTGGCACTTTTATTTTAAACATTATTCCATAGTTTGAACATTTTAAGTTTGTGATTTGTATGAATATTTGACTTAATGTGTGAATATTTTATCTACATTCGGTTAAACTTTTTGATTGAATGTTTTATTAATTATTTAATGTTGTCATTGTAGATATATGGATTTTTTATCAGATTCTGATGATTAACGTAAGAAGGTAATCATTATTTCTCTAGCTGGGGAGAGAATAAATATTTTCATTTACAAAAGTAACCATGTAGAACTTCTGCTCTACCAGGTCATGATTGGATAATGGAACTTTTGAATAAGAATCCTATAAGGATTTGTGAAAACTTAAGAATGAAAAAGATAATCTTCTTAAGCTTATGTGATGAGTTGAAGAGTTTAGGAGGCTTAAAGGCAACAAGTTATTTGACTGTGGAATGACAAGTAGCAATTTTCTTTATGACTATAGGGGAAATTAAGACAACTGGACTCAATGCAAAATGCTTTCAACATTCAACCTGGACAATTTCGAAATACTTTCGTAAAGTCTCATATGCAGTTAATCTTCTTGCAGAAAAATTCATTACTCCACCATATTTTACTAATACACCTCCTGAGATTCAACATAATTCAAAATTCTTTCCATATTTTCAAGTACGTTCATATATTTAATTACTATTTTAATTATATTCTTATGATTAATAATTATTTTAATATATATTTTATTTTTAGGATTGTGTAGGAGCAATAAATGGTACACATGTTCCAACCAATGAACAAATATCATACAGGGGTAAAAGAATTAATCCAACCTAAAATATTATGTGTTGTTGGTCATTTGACATGCGTTTTACATATGTAATGGCTGGATGGTAAGGTACTACAAATGATTCTCGAGTTTTTTTAAAAATAGTGACAAATCTAGCAAATCAATTTCCTGTGCCTCTATAAGGTAATATATTATTTTAAATAAACATAGTAATTATGATTCATTTTTAATATTCTTTGTTAATATTATGTTCTTTATATATTAGGCAAGTATTATTTGGTTGATTCGGGCTACACTAATTTGCCTAGATTTCTTTCACCATACCAAGGTGAAAGATATCATTTGCGAGATTATAGAGATAGAGGAAGACCTCAAGGTCCACAGGAATTGTTTAACTACATACATTCTTTATTAAGAAATGTTATTGAAAGATGTTTTGACGTTCTAAAAGCAAAATTTCCTATACTTAAAAACATGTCGAGTTATGATATGAAGAAACAAAAATACATCTTTATTGCTTGTTGTGTTATACACACAACTATATTAGAATGTATGGACAAAGCGATGAATTATTTGAAAGTTGTGCTGAAAATGAAGAACAAATTAGGAAAAGTAAAAATAAAGATGCAAGTTCTTAAGTGGAGTATAATATCACTCCAGCACAACTTCAAGGTATATCTTAGAAGCGAGATAAAATTGCTAGACAAATGTAGAGTGATTATATTATTTCTAATTGATGTATGTTTCTTTTTGTAAATGATAGTACAATTATGTTTTCAAGAATTATAGTATGATGAACATATTTTATTAATTAGAATGACTTAATATAATTTCTAATTTATGTAATTTTATTATATACAATTAATGCGTAATTTTTTAATAATATTTGATGTGCATATATTTTAATTTTAGCTATAATGATAATTAATTAATTTAAAAATATAATGTATTACATTATAATTATTACATATAAGAGTATCATTACAAAAAATAGAAACAAGATGATAAAATCAAACATGTTTTTATTTTTATTTTTTTATTACAAATTTCAACCAAACATGTTTCTGTTTTCAAACGACCCCTAAGTGTGCATTTTAAGATGTCATCACGACTCAATCCTCACGAGACCCTAATTTCTCGTCGGTTAAAAATTGAATAAAATTTAAAATTTAAAATATGATTAAAAAAATTATTTCTATGTATCGAAGAATACAATGTTTAATTAAAAAATTAAAAAATTAATAATTAATTAATTAATTTTGATTTATAAGAACTTATTAATTTATAAAAATTTACCGATTAATTAATAAATTGATCAATTTTTAACAATAAGAGCTATTAAAGTAAATCAAACCGGTTGAATCAAGTAATGTCAAAAAACAAACATAAACTGAATTTTGGATAGAGAATTAAAAAAGTTTTAATTTTAATTTTAATAAATATCTAATTTTTTTAATTTTTAATAAAGTTCTGTAATTTTTAAATATAGAATAATTCAATTAAAAAATTGTTTTCGTTAATATTTTATTAATGTGAATGCTAGAGTAACGTAAGGACCAATACTTAAAAGAATAAAATGACATTTTTACATAATTTGTTAATATTAATTAGCATTTCTAATACATAATTACTAATGTGTTTGGTGCATGAGACAAAGAGTCACGTAGCATTTTTAAATGCTAGTCTTTATATTATTCGTTAACTACATTAGAAAAATGTTAACAAGATTATTATTTTTTAATAAATTTTATATGTAGAACTTTATCATGAGAAGATGAATATAAGAAGTTGGAAAATGTTTTTGTAGCGGAGTAATTTTAGCTACTAATTGTTTGTTATAGGTAAATGTTTTTAGAGACGCTCTTCAAGATGTAGGGAATAATGTTTTGTGACAAATTTGTTTTGGTAGCTAATACTTTTTAGTGACAAACATTTATTTTTAAACGTTAATTTTATTATAATTGTTAAAAATTTTAATTTAATTTATTACAAATTTTAAGACAATTTGAAATATAAAATTGTTACAATTTATAATTAATGTTAGTGACATATTGTAACTGGTTAAATCTTTTGTATTAATTTTTTTTTGTCTACATTGAAGCTATTATTTTAAATGTCATTGGCAAAAGAAAGAAATTAAGCTTCCAATTTTTTTCTTTTTAAAATTTTTGGTCAAATTACCTTTACCAATTTCCTCTATAACACCTAATTGTTCTTTCTAATTTGTCAACATATAAATTATATCATTTACATTAGTGTCTAATGTAATTGAACATGTTATATTCATCATTTGATGTGTTGGATGTTGCTATGGTACTAACTATTTAGTACAAAAATTAATTACATTGTACGAGGTTAATTACTAATTTTGTATTAATTTTTGTTGTTTACATTTAAGCTATTATTTTAAATGTCAGCAAAAGAAAGAAAATAAGGTTCCAATTTTATCTTTTTAAATTGCATGGTGATTTAATTTCAAAACACTCTTGTCCAAAAATGGCTATAAAATGAAGTGACAATATCATGTTTTAACTGCATACACATCAATAGGTTTACTATCCACTAAATTTGTGTTATCATTTCATACGCCCAATTACGCCCAATTAGTAAACAATATACAACAAAATGAAATGACAACAAACAAATAAAGCAATTAATTAACAAGCTAATTACTAAGATGATTACTACTAATTCGCATTAATAACAGTTGCAATTTTTTGTTCAAATGATTTTGTAACTGGATTGGACGAGTTACTTGAATCGATGGACAACCGCAAACCACTAAGAAGGAGGAACTTGAATGATTAATCCAACAATCACTTCAAACAATTGCTAGTTCTATAAGCCTCAATCAGCACAATGACTAGCTTTTAGGTATATTCAACTAGTCTTGATTTCCAACAAAATACAAAATGAGGGCTTTTGTCGAATGTACTTGAAGATGCCACACAAATTCTTCAGTTTTGGCTCCAATCAAACAGAGGAAGACAACATCTGCAAAAAAAACCCTATACACAATCACCAACAAAATACAAAATTTCTTCTTTATGGTACTATAAAAGCATATTTAAATCACAAAAAAGGATGTTGAAGAATTTGATAAAGTATTTTAAAAGTGAAGAGATTTGTCACGTACCAAACAATCATTTTAACCTATAGTATATAATATACGAATCAGTAATTATTTAACTATTGAAAACACGAATCAAATTTGTTAAGACAAGCAGTTTTTATTCATTGATGTATTCATTTATCTTTCTAATTATAAATACATGAATAAATATTTTAATAGAAGAAGAATGTTCAAGAGATGCATAAACTTACTATTCTAATCCTATTAAACCAAAAATCAAGAACCAATCAATCAAGCAAATCGCTATTGAGTATTGACACTGTCCCTTGCCTCACTTCACTTTCCAAACCTAAGAATATGTTGCTATAAACTGACGAAACTTTTCAATCTTTAAATTGAAAGTTTTTGTTTAATGTTTGGGTGTCTTCGCCGTGTGTGATTGTGTCCCTCCTATCCCTTTTGGCTTTTCCATTACCTAGGTTCCAAATTTGGTTTTTAACATAACAAAAAATATAACATTATAATTTAATTTTTAACATAATTGAATCTTGGTTCTCCAACATAGCAAACTCAAAACACTATGAGGACTTTTGTCGAACATCTTATGGGCAAGTAATTTTGAACTCAAGAATACAAAAAAAAGTCTGTTTTCCATCCTTCAACAACAATAACACAACTTCTACTCCACTCAACCATTATCATCACGAATAAATGCAAACAATTCGACAACAAACTCAAAACATAACACAAGCATTTGTGTTTAAACAGATGGTAAGACGACATCGCTTGTTGTCCCATAAACGATGTCATCCTAGCGTCTATTTAATTTTTCTTATTCGGTACGTTTGTCGACGAATATACATTTCGTCGCCAAATGTAAAATGTTTGCTACGAAATAAAATAGCGTTGCAAATTGTACAACATTTTGCTACCAAATTGATAAATCATCGCCAATATTAAACCTTTCACCTTTTTCCGACAGTCAAAACTATCGTCGCCTATCACTTCAATTTGCTACCAATTATACCCAACGTCGCCAAAACCTAAGCATTTTCTTTACATTATTATTTTTTTAATTGATTAACACTAGAGGATTTTTGCGACGAAGTAAGTTTAGTCACAGAAGACTATTTCCGCAACCAACCACCACACTTAGTCACAAATGGTAGATAATTTGCTACCAAATTTCCACATCGTCGCCCAAAATCGAATCAATTTCTTTACTTTCTTAATTGATTAATATATATGAGGTATTCCTAATACATCATACAAAATCTTAAATTAATCTTCTCACTTATATATGCAATTTTTCTTCATTTGCTTAATTTTTGGGAATGACTAATCTTTAATTTTAATTTATTAGAAATAGTTTTCTAATTATATTACAATGTTTTGTTAAATTATTATAATTTAGTTTTTCTAAATTATAATAATTAAAATGTATAATTTTTTGAAATATGTTTTTCAAAATTATAATAATTAAAATCTATAATTTTCTGAAAATTGTAAGCCAATTATAATTTATTTGAAGAGTCAACAAATTAATTTGGAAATTGTTTTCAATTGAATAATTTAATTTTTAATTCAAATTATGTTTTATTTTTAATAGGTAAATAAATGTATTAAAAATTATTTATGAATCCACAGGCTTTGGCGACAAACCATGTATTAGTCGCTATATCTGACATTTGTCAACCAAATATAATAGATCGTAACAAATTAATTAATAGTACTTCCAAACAACTACAGTAAACAAGAAACGATATCGTTTACCTAAACAAGAAAAACGACGTTGTTTTGTATTAGGTTTTCAATGACAACCACAATAAAAGGCTACTCCATTCTTATTAAAGCCGTCAACGTTTCTCAAAATCCTCTCTTCTATTTGGGTTATGTATTGTGGTCATCACTATCGAAAAACCATCATTAACTGAATCGGTATTGTTCTTTTGTTTTATTTTCATTAACAAAGTTGTGCTAAGTTTAGCTTATACCTTTAGGTGTTTATTGTGAGTTCTTAATTATGCATTTGATGTATGGGTTGTGTTTCGAAGATGATTTACTATTTGTCTTTGTTATTTGTATATGGGTTGGCTTCTTCCTAACGATCTTTAATGCTTCTCTCATCAGAGCTTCGTAACTATTTGATGAAAGGTCTTCAAGAGTATTTTACTTTTATTCATCTCCATTAATAGTAATATAGCCCAATATAGATAATACTATATTTCTGTACATCAAGAGCATAGTCATGTCTATTCTACTTTAAATTCTAAATTTTGCATATGATATAAACTACACAATAGATTTATGAAATTTTAGTAAGGGTAACATTCATATCATTAGGCACATTGAAGATGCATAAGTGCTAAACTGGACTACTTTCACTTATCATTGAAATTGGAGTTGAACATATCATCATTTTATTCTAAATCGACATTTGCAAAATATACCTCTTAACATTATTAATCAAGGAATGTTGACATGGTAACTAGTTCCAGATGGTACTAATTCATTATGTTAGGAGGAATGTGACAAAATTGTCCCTACTGATGAAATAAACAATGCAGAAAAAAAATCTCTACATAGTCGATATCTTCTGCTTCAAGGTGTTTAGTAGCATCCGAACAACATCACTTTCCTTATAACGTACATCTCATTTCCTTTTATGAATCTATTATATATATTCACATTTGAAGGTATATACTACATGTTGTTTTAAGCTTCCTTGAATCTCGAACATGACATATATGCCCATGGAGGCGGAAGCGATGCCACAATGGTTCGTAACGGATTAAGGAAATCGGTTGATGTGGAAAATTCATCAATTCCACAAACTTCGTTTAGTCATTCATGTATGCATGGCAATCCAATTTCGATTCGTTTAACGATTTACTAATATGACAATATCTAAGTTCTATACTGATATGTTTTAGGTAAATTGTTTCGTACTGGCAGTTCATCTGGAGAACTTGTCTTCCATACTAAATCTGGCGCCTCATTCACAATATCTTCTACAAGTTTATCTATAACAGAAACACTATTGCAAAAAGGTGTGAAAACCCTACACCTAAGGGAACAACTATCACTGGTCCAATTGGTGCCTTCGAACGTGCAAGGACCCTCCTCGGGAATCCAAACATCGGGGACTCATTCACCTTTACCAACTCTCATGTCACTTGGAATCCAAAAAAAATAATTATATCGTTGTCGTTTATCGATGCAATCAACTGGACTTAGCTTTAAAGTTATTTATTGTTGTATCTGTAAGAATTTATCAAACAACCTCTCTACTAGTTAGGGGTCAAGTTGTGCACTATTGAGTGTGGACAGTTATTGTTCTGGTAGTATGACTGTAACAAGTATTATCCTTTCATATATCATATAATTATATTGGTACAATTATTAAAATTTTTATAACTAATTTTTGCACTATTACTAATTATTAATGAATAATTAACACTACTGCTTAACATTTAAAATTATGTTGTGTGTGTTTTTTCAACAACACGTTGTAAACATTCAAAATAAATCTACAATAAAACATATCTTAAATATGATAGATTATTAAAATGTTGGTTTAACAATTTTGAAAAATGCGAACACTTTGGTGACGATTTTGACAAACGGTCACCAAATGTGTTGCAAATTAATGTGGAACCTTTGTTGATGTTTTTCAGAAATCGACACTGAATGTGAACCATTTGGTAATGATTTTTAGAAATCGTCACCAAATATGGACCATTTTGTGATGATTTTTGAAAATCGTCATTGAATGTCGACCATTTGGTGACGATTTTAGAAATTTTCACTAAATGTGGACATTTGGTGACGATTTTTAAAATTCGTCACCAAATGGAAACTTTTAGCGACAATGTGAAAAATGTTGCTAAAAACGCACAGCTAAATGTCTACGAACTTTTGGTGGCGATTTCTCAAATTCGTCACCACACTTCTTTTTAGCAACGATTTTGCATAATCGTCACCAATTGTGCCTTTTGGTGACGATTTCGGGAATTAGTCACCAAATGTTTACCAAATTATGGTGACAATTTTTGAAAAGTGTCACCAAAAGTTCATTCACCGACAAACATCAAAACTCGTCACTCAATCTGGATCATTTTGTGACGATTTTTGGCATTCGTCACTAAATATTCACCACTTGGGGGATGATTTTTGTAATTCGTTGCAAAATATTGATCATTTTATGATACTTTTGTAATTAGTTGCTAAAAGGTTAGTTTTAAGGACGATTTTAAAAATCGTTGCAATATGGTCACTTATAGAGACAATTTTTGGAGCGTTGCAAAAAAAAAAGTAGCTAAATGTCTGCTTTGTTATAGTGTCAACTAACCAAGCAACAGTGAAGAGTTTTTATTCAATTGGATTGAGAAATACATAAGGAGTTCCTAGTCTACATTTCCTTTTGAAAATTAAAACGAATTTATTAAAAAAACCAGAAGAATACATTCGATGAAAACATGATAGATGTGGCCTAGAAAGTTAAACCAATCCTAATTCTCCTTTGCTTTTTACTCAAGGTCAGTATGAAAAACTTCTGTCTCTCATTAATGAAACAACTAATTAATTCAATTTCCACTTATACCACTGGTAAAAATTATTGTTTTCTAGTTAGTTGGAATAATACTAAAACAATTTGGTAATAGACTGAGGTGCATATAGATATAATGAAATGTGCCTGGCTATTTATGATTTGCTTCTACTCATTTTCACACTAACTACAATTTTGCATCAAAAGCCATTAAAATTGTTTTTATTGGTTATGCCCTGAGTATCAAAGGTTATATAATTTATGATCTTGAATCGTGAACTATTCTAATTTTTTTAATGATTAATTATTAGATATATTTTTAATTAAGTTACTAATATCAAAGTAACATACCACGCAAACTACAGCCTCTTCGGAAAATTAAGAATAATGCCCTTTTAGATAATTATTAGAGCCCTTTTCAATTAGTTATTTATAATTATCAATTCATTTTCTTTTTATAAAAAGAATTCGAGGGCAGAAAAGTGCTGCCAAAAAGAGGTAAAGAAATGTGACATGTTGTGAATGGAGCAACTCTCTCACTAAAAAGAGAAACTTATCATTCAGTTGATTCCGAAAGGGCGCTGTGCATGCAGTGCATGCTAGTGATGGCACAGCATCATTATCTTATCAAAAGAAATATCGACAGTGACTTGGTTCTTTGATTCCAAACTGAGATAAGGTAAGTTGGTTGTAGGGAAACAAAGCTAACAAAATCCTCCTGGAATCTTTAAATGTTGTGCTGTGTTTCTGACAACTTGCGTTGGAAATTGTATCCCAAAACTTCTTGGTAATTGGAAATGGTCACCGAAGTCTTCGGAGCTAACGACGTGAGCGTTTCCCAATGGCGTAAACAGTATCAGCGTAGTGAAACATGGATTGGGAACTTAAGAAAGGGTTCTTGGAACTGGTTTTCCACTGCAGGAGACTCTGCAACCTCTTTTACAAATTTGCGTTTGTACGCGTTGATTTGTTTCTCTTTCTTTTTCTTGGAGACTTTCTTCCAATGTCACACAAAAAGTACCATCTAGGTTAAGGGTTTGAGTTCTTGTTTTTGTCTGTCATCGACAGAACTCGGGGGTGGCGGTGGTCCCTTGGCATCATAATCTCTAATCTTTACTCGGGATGTAGATGGAGAATTTTCAACGTGCCAATATACTCTCACTCTCCAAAACTAATAAACTAATCTTCCTCTCTCTTTCTCCCCGTAAGGAATCCAATCCAGTTAGAGCACTGAGCATAGCACAGACTTTTGTCTTAAGTTTTAGCATTATTTAATAACCAAAACTTAGGTGAGCTTGAGTTTTTAACTTCTAATCAAAGTAACATCAACTAGGATTTCAAATCACTGTATAGATTTAATAGATAAAAATTACAGGAAAAAAACTCCATTCTCATTCTTGTTTATTAGGGTTTTGTTTGTTTGGGAGTTTATTAATAGTGTTAGGATATGTGTTTTGGCATTATTTATTAATTGGACATATAAGATATTAATTGGATAATGAGTTGGATTCAAAAGCTATATGAATAATCTTCTAGTTGAAAAAGAATCCTATCTTGGACTAGAGTCTATTATCATGTTGATATTGGAATTGTTTTACTACTGGATAAGTTGATAATTGGATAGAATTATAGCTGAAGTGGTGCAGTAGGAATGGATTCGGTGTTGGCTTAATGAAGAGAGTAGTGGCATTAATTATATATATATAAAAGGAAGCTTACGTGATCATTGGTGGAATCTCTACAGTGGGTGTTGTACACATATCCTAATCATTGTAGAAGTTTAGTTCAAATATGATACTGTCTAGATCTCCTATCTACGATGGAATACTTGAAGTCTATCAAAATACGTGGATATCTCCTAGTTGTTATGAATTCTGTTGAAACACATAAATGGATTAAACCTAGTAAGGAGTGTGCGGCAACTGATGACAGGTGTACATGTGTGAGATAGTTTTGGTGAAGGTTAAGTGGTTTTAATTGACACAGTGAATAACGTGTCTTTAATGGGAAGATAGGTGAATAAAATTTGTAAGG
>JANKOD010000192.1:9476257-9487850 GCA_026284645.1 Erythroxylum acuminatum
ATCATGATTTATGATTATGAATTATTTAATTGGAGAATTAAAGATAAATTAAAAGAAGTTTTAATTTATCCAATTCTAATTGTGAATTAGAATTATAATTTACAATCATTATCAATTTATTAGAAACCTATAGGTCACACATCAAAGAGTAATTTGTGAAAAAAAATCAGTTTAATTAAGTTGGACTTAATTATAAAGTTTGAGAAACTTTGGGAATCAAATATAAAATATTTGATTTTATTAAAATTAAATTAATTATAATTTGATTTTTGATTTTAATTATAATTAAAGAGATTTAATTTAAATAAAAGACTATTATGATTTTTCTATTTAAAGGGAAGAGCTTTTTGGAACCTAACACTTTTTGTCTTCTTCCTCTCAAATTAATTTGAGAAGTGCTTTGTGGATATCATCAGAGGCTGGACACTTGAACAACTTGTGATTGATCAATCAAAAAAAGTTTCAAAGATTTTTCAACAGAAAAACAAACAAAGTACGATTTTTAAGTCGTTTTATGTTTTATTCAAATTTATTCAAGTATCGAGATCCGCTCGAAATTTGTAAAATTTTTGTTTTCCGTTGCACTTATGATTTGATCACGGTCGGATTCTAACAAAAATAACATAAAGAGATAGCGGTTTGCAGTGGAAGGAAATAAAGTTTCAAAATAAACAGACACGACCTATTATAAGAAAACCACCGGATAACACTGCTCCCCCGAGATGTATCAATTGAGACTCTAACTGCAGATGACGAGCAGATTGATGATGAGTTCACAAGGCTGCTTCCCGGCAACCGAGTTGAGCCTGAGGTTACGCGACTGCCAGCCCCTGATGATGAAACCTCCTCCTTAGCTCGATTTTTCATTGTGCGGGTGCATATGAAATGTCTTATTTTGGCACACATGGTTCCTTTTTTTTTTTTTGGAAGAAAACACACATGGTTTCTTATATAAAACATTTAAATATAAATGAAATTTCCTTCATTCCCTAACATCTACGCCATGCTTTATTCCTTGCAAAATAATTTAATCCTAACTAACGATCAAATATGTGATATTAACTCTTGTTCGTGTCTTAAAAAGATTTTTCCATTGACAACCCTGTAGTATTCTACTTTTAATTGATTGGTTAAATTATCACGCAAATTGAATTTATATTATGTTTATTCGACTACCAACTAAGGTAGATATATACCTTTGGGTTGCATATTTTTGCCCTTTGGGTCGTATACTTACATTCTAGACAGGTCTACATTTAGCTACGAATTTTAAAGTTCTGCCTCAATCCTCACGTGATTACCTTTTTAACAAGTCTTCGATTATCATGAACTTCACATGCGACCTTCGTTTGAGAGACCATCTTTTAGATAGGTGTGCGTCGAGTTTGTCTTATGCAATCTTTATTGTCATTCTAATTTTGAAAGAGCCAGCGCAGTTTAAAGCTAGCTCTTCTGGTATGTGGTGCAAGCGTTTTATCTCCTCTAAGTTGGCAAATCTCTAAACCCTTTGTTGGATCTCTTCTTTTTTTTTAAATGGGAAACAGAAAACAAAAAATTACACGATTGGGTTTGAATTATTATGGCCTACATATTGAACATCTGCATTTAGTGCCTCAGGATTTCGTCTAACGTTTGAATGACATCATAAAGGGCCACTGAATCTATAGGCTTGCATTTGTTACTTATAAAGTTCAACTTAAAACGATTCCTCAACTATCTGAGTCAGAGACAGTCTTACAATATATGTTCTAAAATCAATTCCTTGTTGTTAGAATTAATGTGGATGAGAAGGCTTTAAATTTTATGGTATCCATGTTTTGTGCAATTTCATGAATTTGTGATAGTGTACTAAATGAATTTGTGATACTACGTATCGTATAATTTTAGAGTAGAAAACTTGAATTTCGATGGTGATGATTTATTGAGAATGCTAGATTATTTTAAAATTACTGTGGCTTATACAACTTGTTGAGTTGGTTCTAATAAAATGGGCTAAATATGATAATTATCAGACTCAAAGATATTAGAATTAAAAGAGCTTGTTATTTAAAAAATCCCTCCTCTATCTCTTTAAAAAAATGATGGTTATAAAAGATAAGAATGAAAAAACCAAAACGTTCATCTTAGAATCGGGAATGGTTGAAAAGAAGAGAGGGAAAATTTTATAAAATAACTCTGATATATTACAAGTAAAGATATACAAGTAGTCTTAGATAAAAAATAAGTTTTTGATAACATTATTATTTATATAAAATTAGAATATATGAATTCTTATAATTTAAATTTGATAGTTTTCTTATTATAGCAAAACGAGATTCGATATTAAAATTAATCTAAGACTTGTAATGTTTTGGGATTTGAGAACATATTTAAAAAACTTTATTGTACTTCTAAATTATTTTGAGCATGAATGATTATGTTTATATATCACCCGTACAAGAAGTTTTCTTATTGGCAATTGTTTAATAAGATAAGGCAAAAGATTGAGTTATGCATATTTCTTCTGTTAATGGAATTACAAAATTGCCTCCAACCTAGAAGGGTGCCATATTACTTTAGTTGATTCATATGTGTATATATATATATATAGCGTTTTTATTACAATGAAAAAAAACTCAAAAAAAACACAAACACGCGATTATCGCAGGACATGTCGGTAAACAGTGCCTAGTTTGTCTTGATGAAGACTATGAAGAACTGGTAATGGAGGTTCTTGCAGTATATAGACGCTTAGATTGGCTAAGCCTGCGAGTTTAACCAGGGTATCCGCACACTGATTCTTTTCTTGATGTGCGTGTTGTATTTGCACCTCCCATATATATAGTTTTTTGTTAATGACATCACAGTAATTTGCATGTAAAGCATAAAATTTGATTTTATTTCAAATTAAAAAAAAAAGGGACACTTGACTTGATGTGAGCATGGGTCTCACATTTTTGGAGTCTACTATAAGCATTATCTTTTAAAGGATTAAGTTTTTTTTTTCTTTCTAAGCACTCCATGAATACATGTACTTCTTGCCAAAATTCTTACACTAAAGAAAATGTCAACTTCAAGGTCATGTCATTAATTGATTAGGTGTCTGTATTTTTTTTCTTAACGATGAGCGTTTTGTGTGAGATAACCAAGTCTTCGGCAAAATATTGTATTTATGCTTTCTTCGTACCTTGTAAACGTAGTAAGTTGATTCTAACATTCCGTAATGAAAAATATGAGCAAACTCAAGATGCCAATTCACATTAAAGGCTTCTAATTTACCTTTCAAAAGGATTCAGTTCATGGTTTCGTGTTCAAAACTTGTCTGGGTAAATGTCTTTTCTGCAAAAAACTTGCTAGTTACCAAAGTAGCCTCTATTAAAAAGATATTCAGACATTAATTTTTTTTTTTGGATGTTCATGCTTATATGATATTATTAAAGGACTTAAAAGTTTGAATCGAATAATTGAGATCGTTAGTTGAAACATTAAGGATGTAACCCAAAATTAGACTATCATTTATGATTAATGACATTCAATAGAGTTATTAACATACTTAATGAATGTGATTATATATCCAAAGGTAACAAAAATGTCGACTTGAGTATGATTAATTGGTTATTAAAGCATGTTATGTTATTATTATTGGTTAAAAACTATGTATTTAAGTATCAGACGGAGGTGAACTTAAATACATAATCAAAGTTTAATGTTTGTTTGAATATATTGAGTTTACTCAACCCATTAATAAGCTTGTATAATGTTTGCAACTTCTACCAATATATTTTCTTTAAGCATGCATTAGTCAAGTTCAACTATGCAGATTGGTCTAAACACATCCAATTTTAGCTGGCTGTAATGAATTTGGACCTAGCAATAATTTCATATGAAAAGCCTGCAACTATTATTGAGACTAGTACAAAAGCTTACAAGTCCTTTCACAAGGCCTGAGAGCAGATAAACAGGTTAAATTTGAGCCTAAAGCAAATGACGATGATTGAAAATGTTAAGTCATTAATGCCTAAAACTGACAATGTAAGGAAATTTATGATGAAGATTAAGGAGTACCTCTAATTAGAAATAATTGACAAATCCATTATGGGGAACATGAAGGATGAACTAATGACCAAGAAATTTGATTAGTCACACCCATTCTTGATCACATGACTTGCAAATTGAAATCGATGGGTATGATTGTGAATGAGTACTTTCTGGTTTAGTTTATCATTAACTCACTTCTTCTCGAGTTTTGCCAATTATAACACCCTTAAAGAAAAATTAAATTTCAAGACATTAAGGCCATATTGGTTCAAGAGGAAGGAAGGTTAAAGAAGATGGAAGGAGTATTATATACATCTCATGTATCATGACGGAGCTAGTAGCAGTAAAGTCAAATCGGGTAAGAATGATACAAAGACAGACAAAGCCCTAATAAAGGTTAGTGAGGGGTTGAATCCACAAAGAGCAAAGGTGCTACTTCTGTAAGAAAGTTGGCCACTTCAAGAAAGATTGTTTAAAAATAAGGGCATGGTTCGAAAAGAAAGGAATTCCTTCCAATCCAACTCATAAACAGAACTAAAAAGTTCCTATATACAGGGAACAAAATGAAGGCATAAATAGAGGGAATTGGCAGTCATGGGGCATACGGATTGACAGTGAACTCCTTGAGTTAATACATACTAACATTTGCGGTCCATTTGACATTCCATTTTGGGTGTTGATCGGCATGTATGTGAAGATTTTACTGAAGGCTAGCAAATCAAACACATACCAAGGAATCCAACCATAAAAAGTAGTCAACAGTTTAGAACTGAAAAGTTCCCAACGAGTGCGTGCATATGTCTCTTGTACTTGTACAAGTTCAAAAATTTAAGTCTTTCATAGGTGTAAGAATTATATTCTAACTTTAAGGAAAAATCTGGACTAATCTAAGTAGAATTAGACAAAGTTGTCTTCTAGAAAGTTATAGAACTTTCTTTTCTCTTTTCAACGGTATATAGGATGAAATTTTTGGACATCTGAGTTGAAAGTTATGGTCCTTATAAGGGAAGATGTTCAAGAGTATAGATTGTATCGTCTGGTGATGACGTATCGTCTGGTGATGACGTGTCGTCTAGTGATGACATATCGTCTGATGACATCATATCTTCTAGTGATGACGTCATATCGTCTGTGATGAAGTATCGTCTGATGATGTCATAACGTCTGGTGATAATGTCATATCTTCTGGTGCACTATTTATCTGATCCTATCGTCTAGTCCAATTTTTGACCTTGTAGATGTTCGAATTGTCTTTGAGGTCTTCATAACAGTTGTAGATCTTGAAGTTCTCTTTCAAACCATCTAAAGGACACCTTAATTTGACATCTCTAGGGAAAGTTATGGCATCTTTCCCAATTCATCTGACCCTTCGTCTGGTTTCATCTAACCCTATCGCCTGGTCCCATTTTTGACCCTATATATGATCGAATATGTCTTCTAGTTCTTTATGAAAGTTGTATATCTTGAAGTTCTCTTTTGAACCATATAAAGAACACCTTAATCCGACATCTCTAGGGAATGTTATGGAAATTTTCCCAATTCGTCTGACCCTTCATCTGGTTTCATCTGATCCTATCGTCTAGTCCCATTTTTGACTCTGTAGATGATCGAATTTGTCTTTAAGTCTTCATAAAAGTTGTAGATTTTGAAGTCCTCTTTCTAACCATATAAATAAAACCTTAATCAGATGTCTATAGGGAAAGTTATGGCAATTTTTCCAATTCATCTACCCTATCATCTGGTCCACTGTAGACTAAATCATCTACACTATCGTCTGATCAAATTTTGACCCTCTAAATGACAAAATCTGTCTTCTAGGTCTTCATAAAAATTGTAGATCTTGAAGTTCTCTTTCGAACCATCTAAATAACATCTTAATCTGATGTCTATAAGGAAAGTTATGGCAATTTTCCCAATTCGTCTACCCTACCGTCTAGTCCACTATAGACTGAATCGTCAACCCTATCGTCTGGTCTAATTTTGGCCCTATAGATGATAGAATCTATCTTCAAGGTCTTCTTGAAAGTTGTAGATATATGAGTCCTCTTTCAAACCATCTAAGAATGACCTTGATCCGACATTTATAGAGAAAGTTATGTTAATTGCCCCAAGACAGGTTCAATATGGTTAAGGACAAGTACTGTTTCTGTTAAATGTCTCCGAATACTGGGCTCCGAAAGTAGGGTCCAGCAGTTATACTAAAAATTATGGTATTTATTATAAAGAGATCTTTTCTCAAGTTTCAAAGAAGGATTCTTTAAGGATTAGTATGGCTTTGATGGCTCATTATGATTTAGAGATTCACTAACTGGACTTAAAGATCACCTTTCTGAATGGTGAATTGGAAGATGAAGTTTATATTGGTGTGTAAGTTAAAGAAATTGATATAAGGACGAAAACAAGCTTTTCGACAGTGGTATCTTAAGTTTAAAAATACTATTACATCATATGGTTTTATAAAGAATATCGTTAATCGGCCTATCTATATGAAGGATAGTGAGAGCAAGTTTATTATTTTGGTCCTATATATTGATGATATCTTACTTGTTGCTAATGATGTTAGCTTATTACATGAAGGAAAGAAGTTTCTTTCTAAAAAAACTTCAAAATGAAAGATATGAGTGAGACATCCTAAGTGATAAGAATATAAATATTTTGTAATAGATCGTAAGGGATTTTAGGATTGTCTCAAAAAGGTTATATCAATAAAGTGTTAGAGAGATTCAGAACTTTGCAAGAGTAGTTCCAATTTAGAAGGGGGACAAATTTAGTAAAATACAATGTTCCATGAATAATTTAGAATGGAAGGCAATAGAATCTATTCCCTATACCTCAGTAGTTAGGAGGTAGATGTATGCTTAGACATACACTCAGTCGAATATCAATTTTGCTATTGGCAAGTTGCGCCAATATCAAAATACCTTAGGATGGACCACTAAAAAATTGTAAAAACAAGTCTTTAGATATTTACATTGCACCAAAGATTACTTGTTGATGTACAGAAGATGTATAGAAGGTGATATCATCTCAAAGTGGTTGGTTACTCGAATTCAGACTATCCTAGATATGTGGACTTGAAGAAATCCACATTCAGTTACATGTTCCTATTGGCTAGAGGAATAGTTTCATGTAAGAATGAAAAATAGTCCGTCATTGCTACTTCCACTATGGGGTTTGAATTTGTAACATGCTTTCAAGCTACTGATAATGTATTGTAGTTACAAAATTTTGTCTAGGGCTTGATATTGTTAATAGTATAGATAGGTTATTAAAATTTTATTGTGATAATTACACAGTTGTTTTTTTCTCTAAGAATGAAAAATACTCAACTTGTGAAAAATGCATAGATTTGAAGTACTTATCTATCAAGGGGGAAGTACAGAAACAGAAAGTATCGATTAAGCAAATTGATACTGACTTGATGATAGCGAATTCGTTAACTAACAGATTCCCACCCAACATATTTTCTAGTCATGTTAAGCAGATGGGCATTACAAAGAGGTCCTTATTAGCATAATAGTGAAATATATAGTTGACTTGTTAGTATTGTTATGACAATTGTGAATTCAACTAAAGTTGTATTTATGCTTGTTTGCTTGTTGTCCACGTTATATTTTATACATGTTTTGTCTTGGTGTGATGACAAGTTATGCCCTTTGAAAAACAATAAAGTAGAAGATTATGGTATCCCTAAATTAAAATTGTTCAAAGTTGAGTTGGTTATATAATATGTAGAAAGAATTATGTCGTTAAATGACTTGGTTAAGTATTATGCAGAAAGAATCATGTCGTTAAATGACTTGTAATCACCATAATCCGATTACTTCAATTCAGTTAAAGATGATGACTTAATAGATTACATGCTTATGGTTTATTATTAAATCACTAAGTCATTACATGGGCTAAGTGGAAGACTATTGGATTATTTTGAATAATCTTTGTAAGTTTATTGGACTAGTTCTAATAAAATGTGTTTAATATAATATTTATTGGACTAAAAGATATTAAAGTCGGAAGAGTTTTTTATTTTAAAAAATTCCTCTCCTCTCTGTTTGAAAAAATGGTAGTTAGAAAAACCATGAAAGTTATTGTAAATTCTTGACCATCATATAATTGAGAGCAATGGGAAGGGAAAGAGCGGGAAAAGAAAAACTTTGGTTTTGTTACGCAAATAACTATAGATGATAAGTTTGTAAGATTTGTATGATTTATGAGTTTGTAAGATTTGCATGATTTAGAGCTGAAGGTTTTTTACTTTTCTTTCATAGAATAGTAAATGTGAAAGTGTTATCACGGCTGGAGTTTTGTTGGTCTCCTCTAGACATACCTGAGAGGGGTGCAGGCATTGCTTCTCCCCGCGGTATTTTCTGCGGTATTTGAGCACTAGAAGTCGGAACTAAAACATGGCCTTTCATCTAATGCTTCTAGATGACGCGAATTAATTAATTCCTTTCACGAAGTTCAGGCCTCCAAGGTTGAATGACTTTCTGGGTTGCGTATGCTGGAATACTACGAACCAATTTGAAGAATATAATTTACAGGCATGTAATCTATGCTAGATATAATTTCGGCACAAAGATTCCGATGCTAAGATTACAAAGAAACTTATAAAAGGTGAAAAGAGAATAATAAGAGAGAGCGACTTCCATTTAAAGGTACAAACTCTTCTTTCTTTTTTTTGGTGGAAGAGTTACAATCTATTAAGATACAAACTCTTTTTATATAAAGAACGTAAGAGGATTGCAATCTGCACGTAACTCGCATCCATACTTTGTGAGATGAGTCATAGCACGTAACTCGCATCCATACTTTCTCAGAAGCTGGACTTAATTGAATCATTCAAGTTTTTTTTTTTTTTTGTTGAAAAGAATCAATCATTCAAGTTTAGACTATAGGGTATCATGACATTGAAAGCATGCATCTATATCAGAGAAAATATTGGCTAGTAATAGGGTTGGAAGCGCACATCCCTGCAAAATATAATGCAAAACTAATAAACTATTATTTTCGATAATGACATTCTGGTTTCAGCGGTGTAGAAATTTCACACGTCCTTTTCGGCCTGCTATGCTTTTAGTCACTCTCAATTTTGCATTGTTTTAACTTTTAAGACTCGGATCGTGGCTCGTGACCCTCCTCCTGCCGGTTTCTGATTTGGGTTGATTTTAGTTACTTACTGCCGTTGATTAGAGTTTTTTTTGGTGAATCAGATAGCCAGCACTAAGTGCCAAGTTCCCACGGTACAGTTTGAGTTGACAATTACTTTTGCATTCTTTAGTCAATTGGTTCACATCTCACAAGAAGTTTTGGATTGAAATTTAAAAGAAAAAGATTAGCAGGAGTAAGCATATGTCAAGTTTAGACAATGACGTCTTAAAAAAGTTACACCGGACTACTGGAACAACATCATGTCGCATCATGCGATAGAGCAAATGCGATGCGCTTGAACATTGTGCAAGTTGCAAGAACAGTTCGAAGACGGTGTGTGTTTTCCATATTTGTTGCAAGCTCGAGACGGGGCAAATCTTGATGTGAAACATACCAGACCAGTTGTTTCTTCAATTGAAAACTTGTGGCGGACATATACTTACGAAACATATATCAGTGCATGAAAGACCTTCAATAAGAAGAACCATATCACAATTAATGCACAAGCTTAGAACCGTTCCTCTGATACCCTCCGCTAAAATTAAGGATTTGAAGCATGGTATGGTTTAATATTATCTGAGTTGGAGAGTTTGGTATAAAGTTTTAACTTTTCTTCTTCTCTTTTTTTTTTTGTCAATATCATGAACTCTTTTAACACGGTGTCCGTCTAGTAAGACGTGATTACTAATTAGTGTTTATGAGAAAAGCCAACTTGGCTGAAACTGTCACCAAGTGAGGCGACATGTGTGAAATGGACTAGAACGGTCTACTAATTACCCTAGTACATGTCCAACCAAAATTTTAGAATGCCCCTTTTTGTTTTTTTATATTTGTTTTGGTATTGATTTGAGACCATAAATCAAGTAAACAAGGAAAAAGTAGGTAAATTTTGACATGTTCGGAAGTAGTCGCTTGTCAGTGAGACAATGATGCCACACAACTACTTTACGAAATGTTATTTTCGTAAATATTAAATACTTTACTTTTTTCGGTTCAATTTGACCCTACCATTTTAATTAAATACCCCGTTGATAAAAAAAGAAAAAAAAATAAGTGACTCACTTAACTCTTTTAAACTAGTTAGTTCTATTCATTTGAATAATAATGAGACGTTGATTTTTGTTGATTAAAAAATAATATTAAAATAAAAGAGGATTAGTTTCGCAATGAAAATTTTCATTTAGATTTTTTAAATAAAATAGTATTTATGTTGGGACCGAAACCCAACCGCTCAAACTAAACTAGAACACTTATACTCTTGCTCAAATCATACAACGGAAACAAATCAAAAGCAGAGTCGAAAGGCCGATGAAAGCGAAAGAACAGAAATCGCAGCACGAAAATGGGCTAAAAGCAAACGAAAAACAAAAGAACGGACGAGGAACCGAAGGATCGGATTTACAAAATCTCATAATCGAAGGAACCAAAACGATTCAAACTCGCTGAAGGTCAAATTCCGACATCTGGAAACGCATACTTTAGAAAAGGAAACAACCGCGTTGGAAAACTATAAGACGATCCTGATCTAAACCAATCCAAATTGGTCTAATTTTTTTTCCTTCTTTCATTTTATTCATCTTATTCAAACTCAAATTCTCATTTCAAACCATAAACAAAAGCACTTCAATATTTCCAAACCATCAACACAATTCATCGGACCTTCTGTCCGGAATTTCAACACAAACAAACACATTCATAACCAAAGCACTTCTATAATTCTCAAACATTAGTATCATCGGGCTTCCTGTCCGGAACCCATATCACATTTAATCACATTCATACCTCAATTCAATACTCAAATACATAACTCGTTATTTACATTTCAAAATAAATACATTAAGAATAGAACAACATCAATCCTAAAATCCGAATCCAAACCTAAAGGTACAACTTCAAAAATACACATGAAATAAATGTCCCAAAATTCTCAACATACGCCTAAACTCTTATTTTTACAACAATCTAACTTCAAATACATCATATAAATAACCACACGGATGTCTTGACTTTCTTTCATCCAATCTCTTCATGATGACCTGGAGATGGGGATGAAAGGCGGTGAGCTTTACAGCTCATGGATAATATGTTTATAACAGAAAAATAAGCAAAAATCATTTTTCCAAAACTTTTGCCATTTTATGGAAATTTCACAGTAGAAAATTGGCAAAATGCTTATTTCTCAAACTTTTCAACTTTTCAAATCATTCATAATCAATTTCAAAAATTTCACGGTTGAAAACCTCAAATGTTTATTTCTCCAGAATCTCAAAATTTTCACAATTCATGAACAATTCCAAAACATGAATGCAGCACATTATAACACACATAAGCATATAACACATCACAAATTTTGGTTTGGGTCGGTCCAGAAACAGAACGTACTGCACATTCCCGCATAGCGGTCCTGTGCAGCCGTGAACAGAACGTA
>JANKOD010000192.1:9487950-9503012 GCA_026284645.1 Erythroxylum acuminatum
AATTCAGCCTCAAAAAGGGTCAAAACTTTATTTCAAACTGGCTGTCCAAAAATGTCATCCTAAGCAGTGACACAACTTCCAAAAATCATAACTTCATATTCCATTGTCCAAAAATTTCATGCTTTATATCAATGAAAAGATAAAAACATAATCTACCACTTTCATGAAGAACATAAAGCCAAAATTAGTCTCTATAATGGTCAAAAAGGTCACAACAAAGTTTCTGTCCTGGAAATCAATCCTAAACAATATCAAGATTTCGATCGATCATAACTTCTAGCCCCGATATCGAAAAATTGCATACTTCGTGGCATTAGAAAGCTGGAAACATAAGCTACAACTTTCATTAAGACCACTTTGGCCAATTTCATCTAGATCAGTACAGTTTTGCCATTGAAGTTTCTAAACACCATTCCAACACATCAACTTCACATATCACCACATCAACTTCACATATTCAGCCACGACCACAAACTCTTCAACTAATTCATCTCAAACACAATTCAAAGCTCCAATAAGTTATTCCAAAGCCATTTCCCAACAGCAAACTCATCAAGGAAGTAAATGCACATGCCAATTCCTCATTCACACAAGTCATACACAATCTCATACAATGTCTATAAATAACATAATCATACACAAAACACCCATTTCATGCATTAACTTCAAAATATCATTGCAATTGCTCCAATTAACATTACCTAAATAAAACATTAAACACCACTAATTCCTCATTTACTTTCATTTAATAAATCAAATTTCTAAGAAAAGTTTGGGGTCCAACATTTTATACACAATTTGATTAATTCATCTTGAGATTTATATCATAACTAAAAGAATAACTACCTTCTTGGTATCCCATTCTATTGCATATGATCTAATATCATAAATTTGACTTAGACTATAAGTCCTACTTCGTAAGGATTCGTATAAAACTCAATTTGGCACATAAACAAATGAATTGAAACATGTAAAACTGTTGTTCATTTGTTAGACAAGTTAAATTTACGATAAGAGATCGAATTTCAATTGGTAAGGTCCATAACAGCCTCAATTAATATAATCGTTTAAAATTATTAATTATTTGGCTTGGTGAATAAAATGTTACTCATCTCCCGTTTCAATTATAGCTTTCCTTTATATTGTGTTGTATTAAATGAGTGTTTGGTTAGTTGGTATCAAAAAAAAGAAAAAAGTAAAAATAAAAAATAAATATTTAATAATATATTATAATTAAGTTATCATAATTTCTCTATTAACTTTTAGAACATGTCTCCTCGTAATCAAGTTTTAGGCCAACAACATACCTCCTTATAATCAATTACGGGGAGGATGATTATAAATTTTATTACTATTTTCCCAAACCAAGGACACCCTAAATTTGATTTTAACCGAAGCCCTCTGCCTATGCCGGTTTAATATGTATATTGGCTAGGTTTGGTAAATAACGAATTTTATTAATTGTTAACTGATTCTATTAGCAGTTAGCTGATAGCTGATTATATCAGTTGATTTGATTAACAGATAAAATCAGTTGTTTATTAAAGATGTTTGATAAAATTAGTTATTTAATATTAGTTGTTAAGGTGTAAAATGATTTATGAAAACATGATTTTAAAAAACTTATAAGTATAACACAGATGCGATATATAATAGTTATATGCTAAAAATATTAATTTGATGTGACTCTTTGTGTTAAAAAAAATTAATATTATGTTATTTTTAGATGTAAACTTGGTCGGGTCGGCTGGACCGGCCTTAACAGGCCCAGCTCCAGACCTGGATATCGACGGCCCAGCAACCACGGCCCGTTCGGCCCATCAGGAGTAGGACTCCCATGCAAACACAATGACTCACGTAAAGACCTAAACCTAGCGGCAACTCCAGGTATATAAAGTACTAATCTACTGTAATTCAGGTACGAGAATTCAACCCTGCTTTTCTTTGTCTACAATAGCCAAAACCCTACCAAAATATTGACTTGAGCGTCGGAGGAGCTTCCCGGGAAACAACCCCCGGCGTGCCTTTGCTTATTTTGCAGGTATCTCACAGCCAGAATCGCACAGACTATGGATCAAACCAATGACGTTCAACCTCAGCAGAATCTGGCTGAACCAAAACTAATATTATAAAGATGAAAAAGATTAATTAACTCATATATTATATTTTTTCAAACTTGATGACATAATTATACAATTAAAAATTAAAAATATGTAATAAAAATAAAGAATAAAGTAGAGGGTAATATATTATTCGACAAATAACTAATTTTAAAAATTCTTCTTATAAAACGTTTAGAAAGAGTTAAATGAATTAACCAATTTAGTCAGTCACTAATAACTTTTCGGAAAATTAACTTTTAGTCAGCTTTAAAAAAATTAATAAGTTGCTTGCCAAAATCTTTCAGGTATTCTGGGACCGCCTTATCTGTCGCGATGCTCAAGACGATAAGGTTGCGCCATAGGAATTTGCCACGTGCGTCACTAGTTTGGAACTCCTATGGCTAAACTAAGTAAATACTATGAAACTACAACTATAGTGACTATTACTTGGTCTTTCGAGCAGGTCTTTCGCTTTCACCTTTAGCATATCACAGATCCTCTAAATCCCAACTACGTTGACAACCGCTCACGAATATGCACAAACCTTTAGTTGGTAAATTTCTGCATCACCCCAACAAGTATCCATCTATCTCAAAGCCTATGCATGATTGGTTCACTGCCGTCTCATCACAGCGAAACAAACGGACTTGTCAATCACGTCTGGGTGAGGTTAATAAATTGCCAATCGTGGCTTTCATTTCATTTTCAATCAAAAATCTCGTCCCACCTCTGACTTATCTATGAGTTCTTGACGAGTTGGGCACCGTGAATTATTGCTAGACCACTGCACCCTTCTTTGTCACTTTTGTGGGACGAGACGAGACCTTTTGATTTCGTAGTTCATTAGGGGCAATTGTCCTCGTGTATCTTTCACATGGAAAATTGGACACCACTTATCTTCCTGATTTTGTTCTCATCGATAACTTTTTAACAATCGAATAAACATAAATTTTATTTCAGTTGCTTATATTAACTTTATTTCTTATTTTATTTATTAATATCAAATTAAGACTAAAACTTACATAACATATCATAAATTAAACCAAAAATAGTGTAACAAATATGCTAACGTAAATCAAATTAAAAATATAATAATATTTAACGATGTAAGACTATCTTAAATATTTTATAAAATTTTTATTAAAGACATTAGTGAAAGGTCATCAGTTTTTGTGAAATTTTAGTATTTAAAAATAATTAGAAATTTATAATTATCCCACAAATTAGTTTTTCTTATTTTGAAATTTTTGAGAAAAATATTTGTACGAGTTATTATGCATCTTTACTAGCGAAAATGTTAATCTGTTAGATGATTATTAATGTGGCCTTGCCACAAATTCCAACCCACATTCAATCCTAACGATCAATAGCCATTCACGAGAAGCCACTCCTATTATATTATCTCTTAATTTATTCATATATGATCCACGTATAATGAACGGCATCCACAGTTACACAAAGTTCGTACTTTTTTTTTTTTGGGGTTAAACTACTCGGTATCCGACGCTACACGGGCAATCGACTAATCCGGATTCGAGCTGGGTAGGATCATATAGGCGGCAAAGCTTTCCCTCACAAGTGCGACTCCATTCCCAAGACTCAAAACCGAGACTTTGGTTAAGGGAGGAGGAGCTCCAGCCACTCCACCACAGCACTTGCGGGTAACAAAGTTCGTACTTTGACCCGAAATGTGTTTCGTCCTCCTTGAGTTTCCTGGGTACTTCTAAGAGCGATTCACTCGCTTAATTAAATCAATGTATTTAGCATAGAATGATAAGTATGAAAACTTTATTGGTGTTTCACATATTTTACGTATTATTGGTAAATTTTGTATGTTTAGATTTTAATATATTAAAATCGAATTTGAGTTAACTATTGCCAAAATAAATAGAAGTAATCATTTGAATATTTGATCCTTACCATTTATAAACCCTTTAACATTTCTATGCTCAGTCAATATGAGATACTCTAATACTCCCTTTTAAGTGCAACTGGGACTAGACATCTAATTCTCATTTGAAATAAATACAGTGGTAAATAAACCAAACCATCTGCTCTTATACTATATTAGAATTGGATTTGAGTCAACTATTGCTAAAATGATTAGAACTAATCATTTAAATAGTTGGCTCTTATTATTTATAAACTCTTTAACATTTTTATGCTCACTCAATATAAGATACTTTAATATAATAATACAGAAAAGATCGGCAGGTATTTACTGGGTTGTCATAGCCTTTTGTGTTCTCAATTTTCCTCTAATTAGGCCAACTAAGCTACAGTTCTGTGATTTCTCTACTACATTCAACCCTAAAATATTTCACATGTAACAAATAATTAACACCGCAACCACAAAATAAGTATATATATCAAAATCACGTCAAATTTGGCTCCATCACTTCCTAAGCAAATAATTGGAAGCAACTCTCTTCTTTTATTTTGTCTTTTAATTGCTGCGCAGGATAATAAATGAAATAGACAATTCAATTTTCAGACTCTCCGATATCCTAACCCGACAGACTCTGTACAGTATAATAGTGTTTGCCGCAATGAATGTTTAGGTGACCTAACAAGTAATTTATTCACACTAAATCTACCTTGATCTCGGCCTACTTTGTATTTCTGATCATTCTCTACACACCACAAGAAATCAGCTGCTGTTTCGTTGGTAAACGGTCAATTGCCGTCGGTAAAATAAATTACTGATAAAAATTGAAGATGGACAAAATTATCGTTAAAAGGATCGTAGTTAAAATTACCGACGGTGATATTCTATCGGTAATTTACCAACGGTCGATAATATATTACCAACAGTCAATTTTACATAGGTAAATATTAACGACGGAACAATGTAATGTGAATTTCCGTCGGAAACATTTAGCAACGGAAAATTTACCGTCGATAAACCGAAGGTAATGAACAAGAAACATCATCTTAGTTACCGACGGTGATAGTGTTACCTTGTAATTTAAATGCAACAAAACCTTGAGGTCTCGGGTTCGAGTACCAAAGAGGACAATACCTTCAAAAGTTGTGGTCGCGTGGCAACTTGGGGTATGCGGGGCCCAGTTCGCCCCGGTACACAAAACACGGACCCAACATATGATCATAGTTGCTTTTTGATAAAATAATTGTTTGAGGCATTGACAAATGTTCTCTGGGAGTTGTGATTAGAAAGAAGACAATTTCTTATATATGAATGTGTTGGTTCAATATAGATAAGACTAATATTGTAATTTAGTTAGGATCTTAAGCTACTAATATGTGGTTGTTATGGTGGTGAGTAATTTTATAAAATAACTATTAATTTTGGAATACCAAAGAAATGTAAGGATGCATATTGAAGGCTATACTTTTGGTTTTAAGAAGACATATTAATGCATGATTCAAAGAAGACAACAAGTCCCTAAATACTTGTTATTTTGAGGGGTTCTTCTATTCCCTAATGTTCTAATGAGGATCATATTTTGAGGGGATTGTGATATACTAACGTTGATCGTATTAAACAAGATCAAATAAATTAAATAGTTAAATAGTCGACATAGTTATACCTATTTCATTTTTCATAAATTCATAGCACTATATTATTTTCAACAATATATAACTTTAGTTCATAATTGGTTAAATAAGAAGATAAAGGCTTTAAAACCTTATAGAGGATAAAAGTATCTACTTGATCAATTTAAGATTTCAAGTGATAAAAAAGGCATAAATACATAATTGACTATTCTACAAACTCATCACTAAAATGGCCTTGCAGAGAAGACAAATTTTTTTTTTGCTTGGAATAGTTAGGTATAAATATTAATGCAAAAAAAATTACCTATCACTAATTAAGATGATGAATTATAGATGATCAAATATGTTCTTAAAGAAAGTGAGACTTCAAAAACTAATAGGTAATTTTAAAGTGTTAAAGATGACGGAAATTGAGTCAATTTTGGATTATTGTACAAGAGTGAAGCAATTTCATATGCAATTTATCTTTTAAATCATAGTCCTATAAAGAGCTTGAAACATGTTACTTTATAAAAGGCAAACTAAGGTTAATACTATGACATGCCAAGAGGGCTTAATTAACCCAATAAGTATCAATACAAACACCAATAGACATTCATACATATCACATTATCCATAACATTCATACTCCACAAAGATCCAATCATAATCATCAAATTCGATGCAATGTTGTATTCAATCAAATTCCCATAGAAACGAAACAATGTCATTTCGTTTTGGAGGGGAAGGAAACTGCTGAAGCGTTTAAAGGTTAAACAAAACGACGTCGTTTCGTTAGCAGTCGATGGGCGACGACTTTTTAATAGACATCTTACCAACAGATTACCGACTGAATATTTCTGTCAGTGAACCGAAAAAAATAGCGGCAAACTTCCTTGCTCAATTTCAGCGACGGATTTTGCTACCGTCGGTAATCCATTTTTTCCAGCCAAGTTCTCCGACGAATGTAGGATTTCTGTTGGTGATTGGCAATGGTCTCTTTACCGTTGCCAATTTTCTGTCGGTATTTCGATTATTTCTTGTAGTGTGGTCTAGAGAAGATATCTAATTTAGGTTAATTAAATCATGAAAGCAAAAGTGTTGCTAAGAGAAATACTCATCTAGACACATTATTCGATTACATTCTATTTTGATTAATTATTTTATTAGTTATTTCTTTGATATTATCAAAACTAACATTAATTTTAATTTGATTTTACATTTTTATTCAAAAATTCATTAAAATCATATTTCTGTTTGATACATTTTAAACTAGATGATAATATTAGGTTTTTTCCAGTCAACACTACTTTTTCGTGAGATCAGTAACTTACCTATTATTATATTACTAATTTACATTTTTTTTGGCTAGATGGTTGAGAGCGAGGCTTGGCTTCGGTTAGATCCCAGGTTTAATTCCTTGTTAGCCCCTCTTGTAAGAGCCTGGGGCAGCCGGGGTCTTACCTATGGGTGGAGAACTAGTGTGGCTCTCTGTGATGGGGTGTAGCCGCTTGGCCCTCTGAGAGGTGAGCTCGCTTGACCCGCCTGTGGGGTTTCATCAAATCCAAATATATATATATATTACTAATTTACAATAAGTTCACTTGATTAGTGGGTGATAAACTTGTAATTAGAAAAAAAATGGTAATAAAAAGTGTATATCACCTATAAACTCGCCAAAGCATCACCGATTACTCCACATCTATTGTCTTTCCCTGTCAATCATGATATGCCCATATGTCCATCATAGAAGCTACCTTAGAAGCAGCCACAGCTATTGGCTCATATTATCCCATGAATTGAGATATCTTTAATAGTTTTATAGATTGAGATATAATTACATTACCCTTTTTATAGTTTTCTTCGGTAGCGGTATAAGGTTTTCTGGTTGATTGCCACAGAAGGTTCTGAATTTCGTAGTAATCCGAGCTCGGAGTTGGTAATTATGGTAATTCTTCTTAGCTTTCGAAATTCTTTTTGTATCATCAAGGATGAGCTTTCCGATTTTGCCATGGTTCCTTTGTCTTCAATTGCTTTTAAGTTATCATTAATGTTAAAAGTATTTAAGAATTTTATACAAAGTGTATATTTTCAAAAATAAAATTTAACTTTAAAATTAAGAATAGTTAAATTTTAACATATACTATAAAATATAATAAATGACTAAAATTTATCATATGAAATAAAAAATAACATTTGATTTTAAAAATTTTAATCTAAAATAATATTTAGCATTAATAAATAATATTATACAATGGTTCCTTTGTCTTCAACTAATTAACAGATCGCAATGTTGACCGTTTCCGTGATGTTAATGAATGGATAGATAGAGAGGCAATGCAAGGTGGCAGGCGAAAATGGGAACAGCCACCCTATGCCCGTGTTGAAGTATGTCACTCAGTTTGGGATTTATGCAATCTTTTAAAGTTAGCCAAGTGGTGGAAAATTTTGAAATTTGTTGGGTCTTGATATGGTTTACTCAACAATTACATCGATCTCGTAGTCTGAGTATTAATTCTATCAATCCCATCATGGTTCCCTTCTTCGAAATCAATAGGGCAAGATCGCTTGTAACGCACAACTCTAAAATTTGGTATCGAGTCGGTATTAAGTAAACAAAAAGAAATAAGAAATTAAGAAAAGGGATATTTAAAACTTACTTGGAAAATAAGGTATGCATGACATGAGTTGTCTTTGTTCTTAGAATAAAGTTGGCAGTTCTACCTAATGTATCTTTTAATGAGCAATGTGTATGCCTAAACCAAGTGCGTGGTTTAGACCTCAATATAATGTAATTGTAATTAACCATCCTTCTCTCCATCCATCGCTTTCGTGGTCTCTACCAAACTAACTTATGTCTACCTTGACTTCTCAGTATACGTCAAATTATAGTCACTTGAAAACCAAGGTAAAAAGAACATCATCCACTATAACAAACGGCCGGCCTTGTTGGCTTATATCCTATTCTTCTTATGTTTTTCCTTTTATTCCCTATCATGCATGCATGCTTATAATTCTAACTTGGCCAGGGTGTTGGTGGAAAAATTTATGAGAGACAGAATGGAAAGGCTTGTTCTTCTTCCTTTCACCATGGGCTGTGTCTCTGAATCAAGCGTTGCTATTGGGGTTCACGATAACCACGCCAGAAACAAAAAGCCAGCAGACACAAAGTCACCCTCACCCCCAATAATAATAAGTCTCTCTCTCTCTAATCCTTTTTTGTTTTTAATTTCCTCATCGTATCTATTTGTTGGTTTAGGCTAGCTCATTTGGTTTTCTTTTGCATGCTGTTATTGTTGATTGTTGATAAGGAAGAAAAGGAGAAGAATATGAAGAAAGTTCACCAAGTGCTGATGAGAAATTCCCTACTGTTTTAAAGCCCCCCGGGGTTCAGAGGCTCTTCAGGACTTTCAAGACCTTCTCTCAATTATTTGGTGAGCCTGAACATAAATATAAAATTAACATTTTTCTTCCCTATCAATACACAAATGTCTCCTCTCCTCCTCTTCTTTGAATTTTTATCTCTAATTAGCTTTTTCCACTTTAGGATAGATGATCAAAGTCCAAATTAAATTTACGTCGTAATTCTTATTTTCATGTAATTAACTGATACATGTATGTCCAAGCTAGCTTACAAAGAAGACATGGAGGAGGAAGTGGAAATGGAGATAGGGGTTCCGACAGATGTGAAACATGTGACACACATTGGATGGTCTTCAGATGGCGTGGAAACTACAGCCCCAGTTGAAGGATGGGACGATCTCCTCACTCCACACTTGTTGATGGATGAAACTGATCATCTTGTTCCTAGGGCTTCGATCGTCTCCTGAAAAACAATATTGAAGTTGAGTTGTTAATTGTTGGCGATCGATCGAATCGTAGTTTTATATATATTTAATATCTCATGATGCGTGTACCGTACCACATACATATATTTGTAATGGCCTTTTACATTATCTACTTGTGGATCGAGTTTTATTACATGATCATATTTACCAGTTGGTATTACGCTTATTTCTGTTATATATCCATTTGAATATATAAAATCAAATCAACCTATATATATATGAAGGATAGATTTTAGCTAGCTAGCTAGCTAGGAGGTATTTAGTTGTCCATTAGATCTCTATAATTAATTTCACAATATTATATATATTCCTAGCTATATCAAGCAAGATCATGTATAACAGTTTAATTTGATGACGGGACGGGACGGGACGGGAACTAATTATTTATTCATACATTTTATTTTTATAAAACTAATTGATGTGATCAAGCTCCACATCTTAATTCTTTATCAAAATCAACCCAATGACCGCCTTACCCATCGAGCTCGACCAGCTAGCGTTGGAGAAAAAACGGTCGAGGATCTAATTAAATAGCTACATTACACGTCTTTGAATAATTTAGATTCATTCGGTGATTTCTAATAACCTTGCACATTGTCAGCATGATTTAGTTACAAAATTTTTAATTCCATAGGAATTGAAGCATCGACGTAGTAAAATGCCCGTCTGAAACCGAACCAATCATCCAAACTTCTACCTATTAAACAATGAATCTCAAGTATAAGGTATAAACAAACACTAGTTATTTCTCTTGACCGTTGCAAGAATTTCTTGTTAATTCCAGCTTTTAATCGATTTGTTTTAATACAGATATATTTACCCTTAAATATATATTTAACCAGTTTCTATATAATAAATCTTAGAATGAAATTAATAATATTTCACAATTATATTATTTCTTTAAACTCTTTTTAACTGTTTCATGAATAAATATTTAATCATATTGCTTGAATTCTGTTAATAAATAACAATTTCATGTTCCTGATAAGCGAAGGATCGATATTGTTTGGCATTTGGTCCTGTTGCTTATCAATAAGGACACTGCTGTACACATACGGCAGCGACACAGTGATCTTCAACTTGGTTCACTTTTATGGTAGAAGAAGGACTTCCAATTACAGGGAAAGTGATCGAGCTAATACTACTTGGATGACCAGAGAAGTGGCACTGGGAAAAGGGAAGCATTATTAGTAGATAGGTCGGCTGTGCTAGGCCAAGGCCCAGGTCCACACATCCACAGCCCATTCGCAAGTGTTAGTCTCCCATGCAAACATAAAGATCTACGTAAAGACTTAAACCTAGCATCTATTCCATATATAAGGTACTATTTCACTATGATACAGGTACGAGATTAGAACCCCGATACTCTTTGCTTTTAGCCACCATAATCTTCACCAAAAGACTAACTTGAGCGTCGGAGGGGTCTGCCGGTTATCAACCCCCAGTACGCCTTTATTGTTTTGCAGGTGCTTCGGAGTGAACATCGACCAGCTTCATGGATCCAAACAGTAACGTCCAACCTCACCAGAATCTAGCTGAACCAGTTGGCGCCCACCGTGGGGCCCAACATCAGGGCACCACGTCCAGAACCACACAGGTCAATCAGGCGGCAGCAGCCAATCCTGATATAGCCGTCGTCACGGCACTTGCGCTGCAACGGATAGGTTTGTAGTTACCCGTCACTCTCTCACCACCACATCACGAGTCCCGCACTCAATCCTCACACCCGAATGATCAACCACAACTCCAGAACAACCAAGATCAGGAAGAACAGAGCGTAGCCCTAGAGGACAACGCCGAGGCTAATTCGCATCTTAATTCTCAGCGCCCCCTGGACGCAAGTCCACTTGCACCACAACAAATCTCCCTCACCCGAAGACAGATAGAGGAAGCGGCCGATCTATTGATTCGCCAAATCCTACAATCTCAATCAGAGCAACAGCAGACCCCCGCTCGGCAGGTTGGTGTGATGGTCGACCGCCATTCTGTTGAAGCCCTAGAAAAGATCGTGGACGATCGAATCAATCTGGCCATGACCTCCCGCCCGGACCGAACGTCCACACAGTAAGCTACTGTTCCTCAACCAATTTGCGACAAGTAAACGGTTACAGAAGACTGCCTTGGAGGTGATGCAGTTGACCTAAGGAAGGAACGAGAGTTCATCACCCAGTTTAACAACGAAGCTATTGAAGTCCCTGATCTAACCTGTTCGTCCATGTTGGCGGCACTCATGAGCAACACGAGGGACAAAGAGTTCAAAAAATCATTGGCCCTCGATCAACCCAAGTCCGTTCAGGAGATAAGAAATCGAGTGGATAAATATATCCAGCTAGAGGAAGTGTTGAAAAATACAAAGCGTAGAGCAGACGACCGCGAGTCGAGCGGCAGAACCGAAGATTCGCACAAACGGCAGAAGGATCGATCTAGTTGGAGAAAGCCGATCGACCGACAGGACCAGCGACGCGAGTCCTTCACCCCACTCAACAGACGGTATGCGGAAGTATTGGAGATCATGAGAGCTGAAGGAGAACCCTTTCGAGAACCCAATGCATTGAGAACACCCCCGAACAATAGGGATTCTTCTTTATATTGTCGTTTCCATAGAGATGTCGGTCATGACACGGAAGATTGTCGGGACTTAAGGAAAGAAATCGAACTCCTTATCCAAAAGGGGAGGTTGCGTAGATTTTTGAAGTACGGAAACAATGTTGATCGATATAATGAAGGTAGGATCGATCGGTCCGACAACTGGCGAAGGCCTTGGAGGCAAAACGACAGGAACGGTGGGGGGAGGCAGAACAAGAACACTGACGACCGACGTGACACGAGGGCATAGTCCAGAGCGAGAGATGATAGAAATGCCAAACGACAAGATGACCAACCAGTTAGGGTCATCAACATGATTTTCGGGGGTAATGCAGCAGGAGGGTCAACCGCTAAGGGTAGAAATAGGTATGCCAAGCAGGTCATTGAAGACTTGTCGGCCAAGAAAAAGAAGCAGAACGATGGAGTAATTTCATTCGATGAATCTGATCTAGATGGCGTTAGCTGTCCTCATGATGATGCGCTAGTGGTCACTTTGAATATGGGTGGTAGCGAAGTAAAGCGAGTAATGATTGATACAGGCAGCTCGGTCGATCTACTATATTATGACACATTTAAGCAGATGGAGATACCGGAGGACCGACTACTGCCAATAGAGGGACCCATTAAGGTAGTAACAGGAGCATCAGCCTATCCGTTTGCCATGCCAAGTAGAGAAGGACGTTGAATTCTTGGTTGTAAAGTTTGTAGGGGCGTACAATGCAATAATCGGAAGAGCCACACAAAATGCCCTCAGAGCAGTCATCTCAACTTACTACCAAGCAATGAAATTCCCAACTCCCCATGGCATCGGCAAAGTCAGGGGTCAACAGAGAATCGCTAGGGAATGCTACTTGGCGGAAACAAGGACACTTGATGGATTGGTCGTCTTGACAAGTTCTCTCGATGTGAGAGCTGATGAACAAACCGAGCGGATGAATCCTGTGGAAGAAACTCAACAGGTTGTATTGGATGAAGCAGACTAGTCCAAATTCACAAATCTAGGTTCCGGACTTGCAAAGGACCTGGTCAAAGACATCACGGATTGCTTGGTAGAAAATAGAACGGTCTTCACCTGGGTACCGAGTGATATGCCTAGAATTTCGCGATCGGTCACATCGCGTTCTCTCGGTATCCAAAAAGATTGCAAGCCAGTTAGACAGAAGAAGCGGTGGCACAGCAAAGAGAGGCAGAAGGTGATCAAGAAAGAGATAGAGAAACTGCTCGATGCTGGGTTCATTCGAGAAGTCAAGTACCCTGAATGGCTGGCAAATGTTATGCTTGTGAAGAAGAAAAATGGAAAGTGGAGAATGTGCATTGACTTCATCGACTTAAACAAATCATGCCTAAAGGACAGCTTCCTTTTGCCCAAAATCGATCAGCTGGTAGACTCCACGTCAGGACATGAACTCCTTAGCTTCTTGGATGCTTTCTCAGGCTACCATCAGATCCAAATGAGCCTCGAAGATGAAAAGAAGACAGCTTTTATAACTGACCAGGGCACGTACTGCTACCAGGTGATGCCGTTTGGTTTGAAGAATGTAGGGGCCACTTACCAGCGGCTCGTAATGGAATTCTTTAAAAAGCAGATCGGTCGATCGGTTGAGGCCTACATGGACGATATGGTGGTCAAGAGTAAGACGGCCGCAGAGCATGTGAAAAATCTAAAAGAAGTTTTTCAGACCCTCACTAAGTTTCAGATGAAGCTGAACCCGAAAAAATGCGTCTTTAGTGTGACATCCGGTAAATTCTTGGGATTCATGATTACTTAGTGGGGGATTGAAACGAACCTAGAGAAGATCGAAGCCATTATCCAGATGCCCTCACTGCAATGTTTGAAAGATGTTCAGATATTGACCGGGCGGATAGTTTCTTTGAGCAGATTCGTCTCTAGGATGGGGGACAAGTGCCTCCCGTTCTTCAAAATTCTAAGGAAAGCGGATGTGACCCAGTTCCAATGGCCGGATGAGTGCGAGCGAGCATTTCAGCACTTGAAGCAGTATCTGACTAGCCCACCCGTTTTGCAGAGCCCCCTGGACGGGGAGAGTCTGGTAATTTATTTGGTGGTCACAGAAGGGGCAATCGGCGCGGTCCTCGTTCGATCGGAGGGTAACGGACAATTTTCGATCTACTATGTTAGTAAGGTACTGAACGGGCCAGAAACGCGATATACGCCCATTGAGAAGCTGGCGCTTTCATTGGTAACTGCGGCGCGAAAGCTCAGGCCTTACTTCCAGAGTCACACCATCGAGGTATGGACCGATCAACCCCTCAGACAGTGCCTTCAAAAACCTGAAACTTCGGGGCGGCTGGTAAAATGGGCAATAGAGCTAGGGGAGTTCGATATACACTATAAGTCGCGGACGACGATCAAGGCCCAAGTATTGGCAGACTTTGTAGCGAAAATGAGTCAACCTACCTCGAACAAACTACACCCTGCTTGGAGCTTATTTGTCGATGGATCATCTAATGTTGAGGGATGCGGGGCAGAAGTAGCATTGATCGGCCCGCACCAAGAAGAAAAAGTGAAGTATGCTCTCCGACTAGAATTTAAAGCATCCAATAACGAGGCATAATATGAAGCTTTGTTAGCCGGACTTCAGTTGGTAAGAGAAATGGGAGTGAAACATTTGAAGGTATACATTGATAGCCAAATAGTAGTTGGTCAAGTTACGGGACAGTACGAGGCCAAAGGGGACAACATGGTCAAATATTTGGAATTGGCGAGGCAAGAGTTGAGTAATTTTGAAGAATATTCGATCTACAGGATAGAAAGATTGAAAATGCTCGAGCAGACGTATTTTCCAAAATGGCTTCCGATCGAAATGCGAGAAATAACATCTTAGTCGAGCGGCTAGATCGACCTAGCATTCAGAAAGTCAACGATGTCCTTGAAGTGAATGCCGAACGATCAAGTTGGACGGAGCCGATAAGACAGTATCTCCTTGGGGGAACGCAGCCGGAAGAAGCCTTGGAAGCCAAAAAATTAAGGGTAAAGGGGGCCGAGTATACGATTGTGGATGACGCCCTT